>JARUHE010308636.1:0-12223 GCA_031471125.1 Archaeomysis grebnitzkii | reverse complement strand
CTTTATATTACGTTCAAGTGTAACCAATCGCTGATGCGCTTGGCTATGATTGGCTCCTCCCCTTTCACTCCTCTGAGATATTTTCTGAACGTTGAACGATACATTGTGAAACACTGACATGTTTCAATTCGTCTGACCAAACTTGATTTGTAATACGTACTTCTATCGATGCATTTATGAAATCACTCAGACGGTTAAAGTGTTAATGTATGTAAACAGTTGTTACATATACAATTACTTTTTGTATTCCTTTATCTTTAGATTGTGTAGTCGTTTTGTTAATATTGGTTGCTCTTACATTGCATTTTGGGAGGAACTAGTATTTTTATAGCAATCCATTCAATTACGGGAGCCTTTTCTATGAACCGATGTAAGTTATCATATTATGCACTTTCCTTTGTTAAGCGGGTATAAACTAAAGTGCAGTACTTATTTTGCGCGTTGTCTTAAATTTCCCTAATAATCTCTAGATATTTATGGTAAACAATAATTTTTAGTACTAGCTTTTTGTTTCATACATTTAATGCTAATTTAATATTAAATGTACGCTCTACGTAGAAATTTTAGTAAACTTAGACTTGTTTTGTATGTTGTTTCATATGTTTAACCATGTTTCCTTCTTAGCTTGTTACTCTCTCTTCATTGTTATGTTCTTTCATACGTTTAATTTCACTTACTCTCTTCATATTTTATATGCGGTTGTGGTGTCACGCTCGGATGACGTCATACTTTAAAACAAGGCTTAGGCTAAATTTCTTGCACCTCCATAAACTAGTAATTAAGCAAAGCTCAGCATTATCGTGACCCACCAAACAAAGCCTAACCAAACTTTGATCCTCAAATAGTGTTTTTTGGCCACCGAAAACCATTTGAGGAGCAAAGTCAGATTAGGTTTTGTTTGTGGGTCACGATAATGATAAAATTTACTTAAATACTGGTTTATTGTAAACTTCCCAAGGTTCCAGAAATAATACACTACTAGTCCAATTTTATTACAATACACACACATGGACACAGCCATGCAAAAAAGGTTTTATATAAATACATGGCAAGGATATGAAAGGTTACATATGCTATAATATTAGTTTAGAATAAGAATAATAAAAAATACTTTGACACTAGTTAATGACTAGGTAATGAAATAAAAACTTATTAATAAATTTGACATGTTAAATTAACTATATTTATTGTGAAAGAGATATAAAGTACCCTGCAATGAAGTAAATAAATAAATTTTAATAAATAGCTGAATTTATATAAAAGTTGATTTGAATAATAATCATTTAAATGAACAATTTACTCAATCCTCCTATTATTTATGAAAACTAAAATCTAATAATCACTAGGATCCAGCTTTATTGACTTCTTGAACAGCTTGGCTAATTTAGTAATGCCCTGCTTGCTAGGCTCACAAAATAGTTTGAAATTGTAAGTTAAATTATAACAAATTTAATTATAAGAATTGCTATGGATAATGCACAATTAATTTAATTATAAGAATTGCTATGGACAATGGACAATTAATTTAATTATAAGAATTGCTATGGACAATGCACATTGCACAATTAATTTAATTATAAGAATTGCTATGGACAATGCACAATTAATTTAATTATAAGAATTGCTATGGATAATGCACAATTAATTTAATTATAAGAATTGCTATGGATAATGCACAATTAATTTCATTATAAGAATTGCTATGGACAATGCACAATTAATTTAATTATAAGAATTGCTATGGACAATGCACAATTAATTTAATTATAAGAATTGCTGTGGACAATGCCAAATGAGAATAAAATAAATAATTCAGAGTGTTAAAAACTTCAAACATGTTTGCCAAAGAACTGTGCAAAATTCGTGAAATTGTTTTGCTAATGGAAACTTGACAATACCAATCAAAAATGAGACTATTAATAATTATAAATTTTAATTTGTGAACTGTAATAATATAAAAGATGCAAAATGGTGACTGCAATGAATAACGTTTAAACTTGTTGAATTGCTTTCTTGTGTGAAGAATTGTCCTTTACAAAAGCTGATTTTTGGCACTCCAATCAAATTCAAGCATGTATCCAAAACAAAGAATGTATAATTAGCATCATGTAACTATGCAGATTTATGAGAATAAACATTATGTCGAAATTGACATGACGTCTGCAGATGGATGTTGAAAGAAGAAGGAAATACTAAACCTTCAAGCCTTGACAATCGCCACAAACACGATAACTATGGTACATGGTTTACCAGTTTTCCATAAAATAAAAAATGACAATATGTAATATTGACATTATGTAGCCTAAGTCTTATTTAAAAATATGACGTCAGTCGGGTGTGTCGTCACAACAAATGGTTGGATGCCGTTCCAAAAATGAAAAAGAGTTTTATATTACATAACAATTACACAAAATTAGAAGAAAACATGGTTATACGTATGAAATAATATACAAATTAAGTCTAATTTTACTCAAACTTCTACGTAAAGCGTACATATAATATCAAGTTAGCATTAAATGTATGAAAAAAAAATATTGGTTACCATAAATATCTAGAGATTATTAGGGAGATTTAAGTAATCAAAGTAAGTAATGCACTTTAGTATATACCCGCTCAACAGAGGAAAGTGCATGCAAGTAGAAGAATACCGACAATCGATTGGAAATAGTTAATTGTAATACCTTGCAAGAACAAATTGTAAAAGAAAAGTGGACAAATGATGACATTTATCGATGTTATTTTCTGTTCGGTTCGGCTATTGATTTTTGTGTCGTAGTAACGTTGGTTAGTCCATGTAGTGACATTTGGAGATGAATGCAAGGATAAGATCTAGCTGTAAAAGTGTAAATTATCTACAAACTGAATTTTCACATCAATCTATCTCTCACCAAAAGTATATAAGAGCAGACCAATTAAATGTTTTTTATACTGAAACATTACTAAAAAATCATAAATTCAACAAAATAAAATATTGAGTTCATAAATATCACAATTTCGACAATAATAACACAGTGATAAGACTTTCAGTGTTTTTCGTTGTTCTAACCATTGTTCTTTAGGGATCGTACACAACATTATTCTAAGTTATGAATAAAAACAACACTGATGACGTCATCATTACGTGCCAAGTGACTAACGAAAAAGCGCAAAACATTCGATTAGTATACTGTATACACCTTGGTAAATAAAGTTCAAATATAACCTAGTACAAATGTTTAGTTTGCAAAACATACTACAATGCACATACTTTTCGGTTGAGTTTGACAGTACATTAAATGATTTAAATGTTAAAAACAAAACAATAACAATACAAGCATGCAGTAGGCCAATACACATAAAAACAAAACAATGACATTGGTTGTGGTCGATGATTGCAGTTGTATCTAGTATTGCACAATATTATCTAGTTGTTGCGCAATATTAGAAATAGCTGCTATTGTCGACCACAACGATTAAATCTCCCTTTCCGATAATAAACATGCACAAAAAGCAGCTCCCTTCCTTCCACATAAGACTAGATAAAGAAAACAACGAATTAAACCCTAATAATAAACAACCAATATAATGAAATCAAACTGCCAAAAACAAACAAACAAACAAAATAATGAAAGAACTCTCCCACCCCCCAAAAAACTCACACACGAACTCAATTGCTCCCCAGCCAGAGCCCCCTTCCTCCCTCACCCCTCCTCCCTCCTGCTACGAAGGTCTCTGCAGACATTCGTTGCACGTGCTTCATCACGTGTGCCAATTGCTGCACATGTGAACGTCATTTGTATAAACTCAATCCTTTATGAATACATACAAATGCACATCATTAATTATTATTGTTCTTTTCATTTAATGTTGTTATCATTTATTGCCGCTGGTAATATTACTGTTATTACTATTATTATTATTAGTATTGGTATTAATATTATCATTGTTATTATCATTTTTATTTTTATTATTACTATTCTTATTATTAATATTATCATTGTTATTACTATCATTATTATTATTACTATCATTATTATTATTATTAGTGTTATTACTTTTTTATTATTATTTTTGTTTTTATTATCATCGTCATTATTACTTGTATTGCTGCTATTGTAAAATAATAAAATAAAGTTTAAATTCTATTGTTACCATTATTTTTCATAATTTTTATTACTATCATTATGGTTACTGTTCTTAGTGTTATCATTGGTTATCGTTAAGTTATCTAAAATCATCATTAACATTTTATAGTTGAAGATTTGGTACAATTATGAGTGATATCGAATTTTTGAACAGTTTTGTATAGATATTTATACATAAATATATACAAACTCCAATACTAATAATATCTCTAATTATAGATGCTTTACTATTTGTAACTTCATATAAATCAATATTGATTAGTAAAATAATTAGTAAAATTAGTAAAAATCACGTGTATTCATTATTTTCTTTACAAATTCAAGTATAACTATGTATAACTATAGTTAAAATCATACGATAAATGAAAATAACTATTAATGGGGAATGTTTCTTCGTGTAGATCTTGTAGATACGATGGATAGATATATCATTGGAAATCATAACATATGTAATGATAAAATAAGATAGCAAGATATATAGCTATCAATACCCCAATGATATATTCTGGACAGAGATAAAAAGACGGATTAGACAACTTGGTGGATTATCTTTTGTTTGAATTGTCTATACATACAAAAATATAATGATTATAAAAAATGTAATAAAAATATTAATACATGTCTTGCATTGAACAATCAGTTATATTTTGACTTTATTTATATTTTGACTTTATTTATGTAATGAACTGAAACATTCGAGAAATCTAGATTATTGATGAAAAACATTTTACCTACATTACGATCTGACTAATAGTTTTAAACAAAAAAAAACACAAATAAAAAATGTTTGTTGTAAAAATGAATAAAAATTTAGTTTGTAAAAACCGAGTACTTAAGTAAAAGAAAAACTTCAAGGTTGATTGTTGCAAGATCATTTGAAATGTCCTGAGATAAGTTTTTTTTATATTTTCTTAAAAAAGAGTTGTTTCAAAACTACATTTGTTTTTTCAAGCTTAACATTCATAAGCTTTATTGACCTTACAAACATTGCATCTCTTTTTAAATTTATGAAAGTATTTTTTGGGAAAAACAACGTCAGTCGGCCATCTTATTTTGCAGTAGATTCCAACGAAAGGAAACGTTCCAATGACTCACTGTCCCCAAATTATCTTTGATTAGTCATTCACAACTCGAGTTTCTCAATGACGACAGATCTGCTAATCTAGCGGAGGCCTTAGCGGATTTTGGTCATATTTAACCCTTGAACGCATGACTGAAGTGCATTAAGATTAACATTGGAATTAACCCTCACTGGATATGACTAATTTTCATGCAAAGGGTTAGCGTAGTATTCGATCGAAGCTCAGATTCCATTAAAATAGATTATTATTTAGGCAACGCTAATCAGTTAACTGTTATTTTTAATATAGTTTAGCCATTAACGTTGATCATATACATTTAATACAGATAACAAGTTTCGTTAAAAGTTACTTATCAGTGATTTTAGGTGACAAACCATTTCCTGAACAAGACACTCGAACTATCAAACAACCTAAGAAAGTAAGGAACTAGGCAAAGAAATATTTTTTAGATATCACAACAGATTATTTGAACATGATAAAATAAGGTGGGACATAATATACATAAAGTAAATACATCATTTCCTTCAAAGTTCAACGCACCTTTGGATAGTTCAATGGTAAACGAAACTCAATGTCAATAGCAATTATCACTACACTTGAAACTTAATGTTAGATACACCACTTGAGCACTTTAGGTAACTCAGCATTACGTACATGTCACTTAATCTGCATTATCGTCTTTTTACATTTATCCCGTCCCTCAGACTTATTATTTACTTTTCATGTGATGGTGTCCTTAAATATTATGTTCAAATAAAACAACTTATGAGGAGATCATTTACTTTATTAAAAAAATAAGTTTAACTATAATAATTAAACATCGTTCGACAAAAATGAAATCTTGAATAAAAAGTAAAAACTACAATAACCTTTTAAACTAGAGGGACAAATCAAAATTGTTAAGATTTGTTAGTTCTTAATTTCATTTTAAATACACTTTCATATTAAACCAAAGATAAAAAAGTTCTAAACCAAATTTTGATTTTCATTAACCAGAAAAAAACATGCTCCTGAAAATAGTTATTATTTCACAAAAATTAAATTTGTTTTAAAAGTTTTCTTTTTAAAAGTTCTTGAGGATTAATAGTTCATCAAGTTATTCGAAGCAAACATTCCCTAAAAATTATTTTTTTGTAAAAAAAAATTCTAAGTAAAAGTTTCAGAGAATTAATGGTTCTTCATTTTACTCTAAGTAAAAATTCCTTTAAACAAAAAATTAAAACAGCTGGTTTTAAAATTTACTGCTGTATACGAGTACGCTGTATAATATAACCCATACCATAAAAATGTAAATAAAAAATGATACAATTATAAGTCATACATGTAGTTCAAAGCAAAAATGGCTCAAACGCAATAAAACAAAATTAGCTCGGACGACGAAATCGACGACAAATACAAATGCAATAACAACGACAGCAATCCAAACTATAGTCATATATAGAGCTATCACTACACGTCGTTCACACGTTCGATAAAAACAAAAGGATAATCAAGCAGGTAATTACAATGTCCTATGTTGACTGTTTTTAAGATAACAAATAATGTAAAACTTACTAGAACTGTGTTCGAATTACGTGTATCTGAATGAAAACATCGTCAGGTGAACAACCTTTCAAATCATCAACAAATGTTTAAGCTGTGACCTAATTTACAAATATATAAGTCATGTTTAAAATATAAAAAAGTAAATCAATCTTTGATACAAACCAAGGAAATACAATTGTTTCTAAGTTTTTACTAAATATAAGTATGTATGTACAATTTATATATATACATATACATATATACAGTATATATATATAAAACACAGACATTTAGTGTTAATATTTTTACTTTTATTTTACAGTACTTCAAAACAGATCTACACCAATCTATGGAAACATTTGAATTTGTTCTGGGAAATAAGACCTTGTGACGTCATCACTATAGGCCTACTTAAGCTGAACCATTAACATTGGGACATTCAGTACATAGTCACACACGAGGTTGAACAGTTTAATAATATTTTAAAGAGAAACTTATGATTTTCATTATAAATATTGAAAAGTAAAGAAATAGTTACTGTTGAATATTCTTCGAAGTTATATTTCAAAGAGTGATTATAATTTTTTTGAAATGGGAGGTGTGATATTTTGTGTCGTTTTACTTATGAACATATTAGCATTTGTTTATATCTTGACTGTGATGATTTATAGAATGTTGTTTCCAACTATGACACTGACGGTTTTTAGCGGCTTTCTATTGCTACTGCTGTCCATAGCCGTGTATACAATCATGATTTGTATAACGAGGTATTCAGAAGAGTATTTAAGAATAAGGAAGCTCGCGGCAAATTTAGAAGGAATGATTGATTCAGAGGTTTTGTAGGCCTACACAGAAGAAAATTTAATTGTGAGTGAGTATTTGTTAATTTTTTCTGTCAATTATGTTAATTATGCTAATATTGGAAACGTCTGTGGATATATTATACGTAAATAAACACATACGTTATGCATACATATACACATAAGCATGTACATATACAGTGGCTTGTACACATACTCACACTCAAGAATTCACTTACACACACATACATTCATATTTATGTTTATGACAAGTAATGTTGAATATGTTCTGGACAAAACTAACTATTAATATGATTCATGCAAATTATTTCCAAACACTTGAATGAGAGTTAATTTTGGGTAAACATGAACTTTGATTTAAAAATAAGCCTGTAAATTGTTTTGCCTGAAAATATGTTTTTGATTAGATCTATCCAAAACATGTTGTAAAAAATGTTCCTTTGTAAATAAGCTGTAAGCAAGCTTGTCTAAAATACTGATCTGATTTTTTTTTGTAAATAGCTTTTATTTATTTATAAAAATATCTTAATTATATAGACCTAAATTATATAAATACTTCCATATACAAGACTCGCTCTCAACTCAAATATATTTCAAAAACGGTAGTCATGTTTACAAAAAAAGAAAAACATATCATTTCAAACAAACCTGTTATCTAAAATGTAAATTAAATAGCCTTTTTTTCAAACAATCGCTCCCCCTTGATATAGCCTATGTCCGTTCAAGATCTACAGTATATGTGCAATGTGCACTTATATATAACAACCAAACCTTTGACTCACCCACCAGGGCATTACTATTTTATTAAAGCTTTTCGAGAAGTCCTAATAACTGCTCACTAGAGTTTTGAAATTGGGCTCCCTTGAGAATCTAATAGGGTCAGTGTTCAAGAAGCCATAAAACAGTATGGCCCTGATACACACACACACACACACACACACACTCACACACGCATGCATGCACACCTACACAACCCCCCCCATCACACACAAACATTACACATTACACAATTTAACCGCTTTTACATAATTATTCAAGTCGTGCAATTTATAATCTTTTTTCTTGACAATTTTAGCTAAAAGAGTAATTTCAACAAAATGATAAAAAAAATTGTTTGCGAAAATAAATAAATCATCATTTTTCAGAGTGAAACTACAGTCACCGAAAATCCTCCTTCATACACCGAAACTGTGACTCCGCCGCCATCCTACAACTCACTTCCGACTCCTGAAGGGCAGACACAACCTCTCGAGAATCCACCCGCTTATGCCGAGAGTGCTCGTCAAGTTGAGAAGCAAAATCAAGTGCATCATGTGTAACAATTCAAAGAAATGTCTAGTTCAGTTCAATACCTTACTTGTTGTTGCCATAGAGACTAATATATGTTGAATTAATGGTGAAAATGGTTCTTATTGACGTCTAAATCTTTTCAAGCATTATAGGATTAAATGGCAACATTATTTTAAGCCTTATAGGGTTAAATGGCAACATATTTTCAAGGATTGTAAGATTAGATGGTAGGTTTTTTTCAAGCATTATAGAGTTAAATGGCAACATATTTTCAGGCATTATAGGTTAACTGGCAACATACTTTCAAGCACTTTAGGGTTAAATGGCAACATATTTGCAGGCATTTTAGGGTTAAATAGCAATAGCTTTTGTAAATAAATTTATTTTTTCTGAACCATTTCAATTGTAGCTTGAAGTGCAGTCAAAAATTTGTTCAAATAAAATAAAGAGATACAGTTTGAACAAAATACATTTACATTTTTTCTTAAGTGTCAAATAAGTTATACACTATTTTTTCTTATATTTTAATCACTAACCTCGAAATGAAGAAGTAATTTCAAGTGTACAATGATACACATTTGTTTTTGTATATTTATGTTTCTTGTTTTGAATAATTTGGAGCCAAATAATTTATTCAATTTAATGTAAAATATATTATACATACGATTTAATTTTATATATATTTTTTTCTAACGTAGATTAAGTGGTTGTTGTTTTGTTCAGTTTTAGCTATCTAGTAATAATGATATTAACGTTACTATAACCTATAAACTTAATAAATGAAGTTGAAATATTTTTTGTTAGTATAGCGCATTGTCATTCTATAAATGTATATTAGATCTAAGGTTTTCAAAATGTGTCTATATGCATTATAGTATTATAGCTATGAAACAATTAAATATGTTTGTTTTATAATTGATATGTAACCTTAAACTTTTCAATTATTTTTACAATTAAGATAAATTAATAATTTCTTACTTTTCTGGTGATACAATTAATTTGGAACACATATACGATTTCATACTATTGTAAGATCTATATGCCTAACAGTTCAAGGAATAATTATATACAAACCATATAGTATATTTCAAATTATTTTGAATAGGCAATATCACCTTTATGAGAATGTACTTTATTAAGCATTTTTATAAAATTAATTTGGGAGCTCGTTTAATATTTATAATAAAACATAATAATTAAATTTATTTCATTTATACCTTTTGTATATATTTTGCAAGGATGGAAGGAATATCTATAAAGTGACAAAACTATTGTGAATCTACAGGTAAACACTGCAAAATATTCAATAGTATCTATTGATGGTATTACTAAAATAGTTCAGTAACTACTGTATGACAAAATTGGTGATAATACTAAGGCATACAATTTACTGTATATTTGACTTATTGTATCTTATATAAAATGAAATAGAAAAATTGATAGCTGTAAAAATTTGACAATTATCACTAGTCAATAAAAATGTTTTTTTTTTCATATTGCTTGTACTTCTTGCAGGTAAAATTTTCACGTTATATTATATGAGTGAAGTAGTTGGCTTCTCCATACGTCAAAGCAATATAATATGGAATTATGCAACATGAAATTTTTTTGATAGCTTACAAATAAAATTAATCATAATATAGATTTATATTCAAATAAACGATCGACAAACCTGCAATTAAATCGTTTTTGATGAAAAATAGCTCGTGAAACCTCTCGTGAAACGACTAAAGCTTGTCTAGAGAGGAATTGAAGCTACAATTTTTATAATCTAAGATTCATTTTGAAATGTACAGTACATGTCCAGGACACTTTTGAAAATATCGAATTTTTAAGTAAAATTCGGACATGAGTTGCTTAGAAAAAGAAGTTCTTCATTTTGTTCTAAATCTAAATAAACAAGTTTGTTAAACCAAAAGCAAAAATGTAACTACATAAAAACTTGTTTATTAAAATGCCTTCCCTTCCATGTAATCCTCTACTTGGTAGTTATACTCCTCATATTAGTGTATAGCCGTACACGTCACAACTCACAACATTAAATTATATACCCTAGTAGATTGCTCATTTATGAGATTATACAAATCACACAAGAACATAAATTATGTATATCTGTTTCTGAGTCCGCTATGACTCATAATTTCGTTTGATAACTTCTCGGTAAAGGAGATCAGATTAAAATGATGAAACTTCCACTTGAAAACTACCTTTAACATTCTCTCAACTAGAGGACTTATTAGCAATAACTACTCATTGGATTCTTTTCTATAAATAAGATTTTATGCAAGCCAATAGCTTACCCTTAAGACTATGGTCATTAGCTTTCTAGGAGGCATGTACTTTGTAAGTCAAGAAAAACAAATTTCACAATGTTTTCACAGGGTTTGTCAGGCATGAATTTTTTAACATCGTGTTGGTTTTAGCAAATGACATCTTAACTTTGAAAAGCTTTACTGTATTGCCCATACCTGGATGGTTAGGTTTATTTCTGTTATTATAGTAAAGTACATCCCAAGATCAAGCACAGCAACCCCATCCTAGCAGATCAGTATGGACATCAAACTGCACGTTAGATTGATTCTACCAGCTTTTTTACATTGTAAAAGGTGCTAATTTGATTTACGATTTAAATACAATAACTAAATTTAAAAAAACTACGAACGGATGCTCAAAACTGAAAATAATTAAGTTGTTGGAGTCCAACTGAAATCTTTAATTTCTGTTAGACTGCTAGGTACAAAATTATTAATAACTTTTACAATTATATATAATACAAAAAATAATTACTCGCTTATTAGAAACCTTCATATACATACTGTAATGATAAAAATATATAGCCATAGATGGCCAATAATCTCACGTGAAGTGAACATACATTCTATTTTTACGCCATAATTAAATAAATATTTGTTTTATGAAAAAATATTCAAGGTTATATTTGTTGAATGGTCATAATAAAGAAAAACAAAGTTTTCTGTAACTCTTCAAACAAAAACTTTAAGCTTTTGCACTTAGATATTTCGAGCTAAGAAAATGTTTTTTTGGCAACAAATCTGTAAATGTTAATTTTTGAAAATAATTTTTTCTGGAAGTGTTGGTAGATAGTCATAATGGAAAACTTTCTTCAACAAAGTTTTCTGTAAATCTTCAAATAAAAACTTGGCTACAACTCCAAAGATATTAATTTAAAAAAAAATTACTCATGAAAAAATTGTCAAATGGTGTTCATAAACACCGTTTGTCACGGCGCCAGGTAGGCTGGCGCCTGTGTCGAATAGTTTTGAAAAAGGGTTTATTTAGACGAGAAATATTAATATAAAATATATGAACTTTAAAACAAAAGAGATAAAATGTAGAAGGGAATTACGAAAAGATTCGTACA
>JARUHE010308625.1:0-12225 GCA_031471125.1 Archaeomysis grebnitzkii | reverse complement strand
TAAAAAATAAATAAAAATAAAAAGTTTTATTTAAAACAATCCCAAACATTATTGTTTATGCATTCATAATAAATAAAAAATAAATAAAAATAAAAAGTTTTATTTAAAACAATCCCAAACATTATTGTTTATGCATTCATAATAAATAAATAAAATAAAAACAAAAAGTTTTATTTAAAACAATCCCAAACATTATTGTTTATGCATTTATAATAAATAAATAAAATAAAAACAAAAAGTTTTATTTAAAACAATCACTGAAAATTAGAGCAAAAAGTCAAACGTTGTTTAATATATTTTAAAAAGAATATTTTTTGTACACTGAATACAAATCAATCATTCATTATTATACATTGTTTTTCTGGCGTATTTAATGTAAAATTGAAAATAAATATTTTATATTTGTTTTTAACTTTCTTATAATTATTAGGCGACGGTAAAATTTAATTGAAATGCTATTTGTCATATCTTTTACTCTGAAATTCAAAAAAATAGTGAACTTAAAAGATACCCCAATCAAATTGTTAATATAGGTTTACGAATAACATCTTTTAGATTTTGAAACATATAAAATATAAAATATAAAATATAAAATATAAAATATAAAATATAAAATAAATAAAATAAAATATAAAATAAAAAATATAAAATATAAAATATAAAATATAAAACATAAAATATAGAATATAAAATATAAAATATAAAACATAAAATATAAAATATAAAATACAATATAAATAAAATCAATAAAATAAAATATAAAATATAAAATATAAGATATAGAATATAAAACACAAAAATATATAAAATAAAATATAAAATATAAGATATAAAATATAAAATACAAAAATATAAGTATAAATACAAAATATAAAATAAAATGTTAAAACATAGAAATAATTGATTTAAGTTGAAATTTAGTTTTAAATTTAAAAAGTTGATCAATTAATAAGATAAATAAAAATATTTTCCAAAATTATCTAATTAACAAATTATCAAATAGTTTGGTCAATTATATAAGATTTTAAATAAATTTGAGTAAATTTATATTGTATATACATGTACAACTGTTAAACAAATTTGAGTATATTTACATTGTATATAAATTTACAATTGTTAAATAAAGTTGAGTATAAGCTATTTATATTTTATATATATGTACAATTGGTAAATAAGTTTGAGTATACTTAAACAATAAAGTAGGTTAATTTGTTCAATATAAAAGATCATTTCCTCGGGATAAAAAAATATATTTATTTGAAGTGTCTGTAAAAGTGAAATAATATGATTGATAAAATTTATTTTTTATGAAAAATAGTTGGAGAATGTTATTTACTTTTTAGATTTCTATAACCTATAACCTTATACTTAAGTATACCTTATTAATTATACATGACTAAGTAAACTTTATTAATTATGATTTATTCATTATACTTCATTAGCTTTTAATATAATTTACAATTAAAGTAATGTTTTTTATATCATTTGTTGACATAACTGCAGAGACATGTTCAATTGTTCATTTGGTAATTGTTCACGACTGTAACTTTCGACTGCTCAGAACTCTCTCCTCAAACTACATGAACAATGAAGGCTTTTATAGACAAATATATAAAGATGATAATAAAAACACACCCACAGACAAACTCAAAAAATATCCCAATACGTTCACTTTTTAAAAATTTTAATGATAATAACAATAATAATGTGCTTATTCTCTAATAAAATCATTAAGTATGTCACCTTTGCCCAAAAAGCATAGAAACATTTATTTTTAATGTTTTCTATTGTAAAGTTTGTAATATATGTAACATTTTAAATTATTCGGTAAAATATATTTTCTAATTTTAAATGCAACATGAAATAATATTTGTCATAATTTAATTGTAAACCTTAATGGAAAAAAAAAGCCTTTCATAAAAAATATAATTCCATTTATATCTATATTTATTTATTGACATATAATGAATATTAATATTTAACAATAAAAAAAATAAAAAAGTACCATAAAAGTAAAATGTATTTTAAGCTTTAAATACAATAATTCAAAAAGTAAAAAATTATTTAAAATATATATTCAACTAACCATTTTCATTAATTATACTATAGAGCTGTAGAAAAACCGAAGTACACAACAACATTTAAACACAACAAAAAATATTATACAAATAAATTTAATAATATTAGTTCTTTAAATGGGTTAAACTTTTTTTCGAGTTGAATTAATGTATAAAATAATTTAAATCTAAATGTTGGTTAATAATAGTATTTAAGTCGACTAATTAATGCATTTTTCACTTGGCTGATTTTCGACTCCTTGGTTCATTAATGGTTCAAGGGACGAACTAGTCCCAATAAAATAAGGGTTATTTCCAATGTAATTCCAATGGGATTTAGTCCTTATGTCAATGACTATTCATCTGTTAAATTGTTTTTCAAACTTTCCTTTTTGTTGTTTTCTTTGTCTTGTTTTGGCAACGCTTTCTAATAATCGATTTGCTTCTTAATTGAATGGTTTAAAAACTAATTAAAATTTATAATTATATTTTATAATAATTCTAATTTTATGTATTGGTATTATCATTCTTAGTATTATTTTTACTATTTTGGTAGTATTACTATGATTATGATAGTATTACTATGATGATGATAGCATTATAGTCAATAACAACTATAGTAATGGTTATGACAAAAACAATAACGAAAATTACAATCTTTTTCCGATTTATCTATAATCTATATCTATATAAAATCTATAATTAATGATCAAAAGAAATAATGATACAATTTTTACAAATTTGTAATAATTACGGCTAATTATATTTTCAATGATTATAAATTGCTTAATTTATTTGTAAGATTAGAGAAAGTAAATAATATGAATTATATTTCCTTGTAAAATAATAAAAAAAATAATAATATGTTTCAATGATTAAAGATGGTAATTAGTAAATTAAATAAATTGTATTTTTTTTAAAAATAGAAGCGAATAAAATAACACAATTCTGTTATATTTATAATGAATATATTTATTAATCAATAAAAAAAATTATATTTGTACAATTTAAAGATACATTAATTATAATACTAAGAACAACAACAATGAAGATAATAACAATAAGAAGGAAACAAGATAATACCAACAATATTATAACAATAACAAAAATAAAAATAATAAAAATAATAACAATGACAACAAAGGTCAAATCTGTCCAAACTTAAAATATAATTAAAGTTTTATTTAAACTTAAAACTTAAAATGAAAACTTTTGCAAAAATATTTTAATAATTACAAAATTAGTTTAGAAATTTAATTTTACGCAAAGTGTCAAAAATTGCATTAATTTTCAGTTAATAGGAATGGAATACCAAACTAATCGACTTAAATTATCAAAATGATATGTTGCAAAAACTACTTGAGTTTAGAAAAGAAAAGCTTGATCTATTTAAATGTTGAATAAAATAAACTTTCATTTAATTTGTTTATTTATGTTGTTTTAATGCAATTACATAAAAACGAAAGTCAAGCAAAATCTAAAATTTACTTTGGAAATTGTTCCTTTCAATTTTTGATTTCTTTGCCTTTTTACAAAATTGCGCCAAATTCTAACCCGAATATTTAGTCTGTAAGCTTTGTATTTATTCCAAATGTTTTTTTTTCAAAATTAAAAACCAAATTAATTTTGTTACCTTTATAAACGTAGTTTAAAGTTTTAAAAATATATTTCCAATATTTTTTGTTAAATTGTTGCTACATTTACTTTAATTATCTTTATTATTATCATTACATGTTGTTTATTTTTATTTGTTATCCTTGATTTATATTTTTTACTATAAAGAATATTTTTTTGTTATTTCATAGATATACAAACTCAATAAAAACAAAGAATAATAAAAAATAAAAAATCATTTTGAAAACAAATTTTTATTCTAAATGAAACTGAAACTCCATTTTTTCATTTCCCTTCCCTGACATCAAAACTCGGATAAATCTTCCACTTTTGGAAAATTTCCCGAAATCACATTTCCTGATTAAGATTTTCTTAAGATGTGAAAAAAATTGGTTTTATCAAAAAAAAAATAGAATTTTTTTGTGGTTTACTAACACACCTAGCTCAAATTTGTTCAAACTACTGATAACTTCCTTGAAAAATAAAAAATATTTATAGAGAATAATAAAAAAAATATTTGTAGAGAATAATAAAAAAAAATATTTGTAGAGAATATCTTATAAAAAACTATTTATAGAAAATCATTTATCAAAAACTATTTGTTGAGAAAAACTTATAACAAAAATTATAGAGAACTACTTATAAAAAACGTTGATAAAAATAATTGATAAAAACAGTTTATAGAGTTTAACTTATAAGAAAACTATTTATAGAAAAGATTTATAATTTTTTTTGTAGAAACTAACTTACAAAAACTATTTATAAAGAATAACTTATAGGAAAAACTACTTATAGCCTAGAGATAACTTAAAAACAATGTTTATAGAGAAAAACTTATAAAAAAAAGATATCTAAAGAGTATAACATACGAGTATAAAAAAAAACATTTAAAAAAAATAACGTGTAAAAAACATATTTATAGAGAATAGCTTATAAAAACTATTTATAGAAAATGATTTATAGAAAAATATTATAGAGAATAACTCTTAAAAAACTATTATTGGAGAAAAACGTGAATAAAAAAATAACTTTTTAGAAAAAAACTTACATAAAAAAATTTTATAGAGAATTTATAAAAAAAAATTACAAAATTTTTTTTATAAAAAGTAACTTATAAAAATTATTAATTTAAAATAATTAACAAAAAAACATTTATATAAAGAATGACACAAAAACATTTATAAAAAACAACTTATAAAAATTATTAATGTAAAATAATTAACAAAAAAATTATTATAGAGAATAATTCATAAAAAAGTATTAATATAGAATGACTTATAGAAAAACATTTAGAGAATAACTTATAAAAAATATTTACAAAGAATGGCTCACACAAAAACATTTATAAGAAATAACTTATAAAAATTATTAATATAAAATAGTTAAAAAAATATATCTATATAAAAAACGAAAAAAAATATTTTGTATTTATTTTTTGCAGATTTTAATTGCACGAACGGTTCGTTTTTGGGTCATTTGGTCGACAGGAGAAAGAATTGAAGCGGTGAAGAAACGACGCTTCAATGCTCTCATCTGAGATGCAAATGCGCGCGCACCCACACTCCTTTTTTTATTTAGATAATTATCTTTTTTTTAAACTATCATTTCTATTACTATTACTATCGACAGGTGATAATACTATTACTATTTATAGGTGATAATACTATTACTATTACTATTGAAAGGTGATAATACTATTACTATTGACAGGTCATACTACTATTACTATCACTATTATTATTGTCAGGTGATAATACTATTACTATTGACAGGTGGTACTGATATTATTATTACTATTGACAGGTGATAATATTATTAGTATCACTATTATCATTCACAAGTGATAATTTTATTATTATTACTATTGACAGGTGACGATACTATTACTATTAGTATTGACAGGTGATACTGCTATTATTATTACTATTGAGAGGTGATACTATTATTACTATTAATATTGACAGATGACAATACTATTACTATTGATATTACTATTAACAGGTGATAATACTATTAATATTACTATTGACAGGTGATAATACTATTTATATTACTATTGACAGGTGACAGTACTATTAATATTACTATTAACAGGTGATAATACTATTAATATTACTATTCACAGGTGATAATACTATTAATATTAGTATTAGTACTGACAGTTGAGAATAATGATAATATTTTGTTATACAAGGATTATAATAAATTTGATGTTTTTTTAGTAATACTATTTTTACTATTACTATTGATAGGTTTTAATAGTATTACTATTCTTTCTTATAATTGAAAATACATGTATTTTTATTAATAATACTATTATATAACAATAAACAATTGTTGTCGTTAATAAATGTTGATGCACTGAAAACACTTGACCAGCTTTTTATGCCCAAGATAGTAAAAATTGGTATCATCAAATTGACTAATATTTCTTATGACCTTGCGGGCATTAATGTGAAGGACATTTTTAAACCGATGCTTTCAGCCGTCCAGGTCTCGCTCTTCAAACCACATGGACAATGAAGCCTTATCCAACTGTATCATCCCCATCCACCACATTAATGCCCGCAAAGTCATAAACTAGTGTTCACCAGAGAGTGATTTATCATTGTGACTAATCTGTGTTAACAGTGCACACTTTTTTGTTGATTCAATCAACTTTCTCGTGATGCAATCAAAATCATATCACATTGGTACTGATTGGTATTCGACAAAATTGGTGTATAAGCCAAATATAACTTCATAAAACGTAAAATATATAATTGAGTCATTGTTAATTGAAAAAGTTCCAAACATGAATAACGTCTCCGGGATCATTTTTTCGAATGGATGCTTCCATAAAATTATGAAGCTGTATTATATATGATAATGTGCTTCGGTATAAGGTCAATTTTTCTTTAAAAACAATCGATCAAAAAGGTTTCTATTGAAGAGGATATGAGTAGGTATCGAAATATTTTGAAACAAATAAAACAAAAAAATAACCTCGTTGAAGTGCTATTTATGAAAAGTTGAATGCTAGAAAGTCCTTTTAATGCAAAATTAACTGATGTTATTTAGTTATTACAAACTTTACTTTAGGTAATAATAGTGTTGTTAGATTATTGTTGGTTTAACTAACATTGTGATAGTTTCTACGTTTTTACTTATAAATCACATAACAAATTACTGAATACGTTCATTTTTTACATAGCATTTGCTCGCATTTGAGGTAGAAAGGATTAGCAGACGATCACCAAAGCCTTACAGTTGTGTTTCATATGTTTTGAATGTTATTTGTAATGTTACAAATGTTATTTATAATGTTATTTTTATAAATGTTAATTGTAAACGATGATAATTTTATGGAAGATGATATAAACGTTACTAATATCACCCTTTTCGTTGCCTGAACATATTTGGTTGTGGATAGTAATTAAGAAGTTCCAATGTGAAACTATGCTTGATGATCATTTATTAGAAAAGTTGTGAAAGTGGTACACATGATCTTATTTTCAAAACACACAACCAAACTAACAACAAATATAAATAAATATAAAAAATATCCAAACTAACAAAAACATAAATAAATATAGGTAAATACAAATAAATATTAATAAATAAAATAAATATAAATAAATATAAACAAATATAAATAAACTTGAACAAATATAAATAAGCATAAATAAATAAAAATAGATGTAAATAAATATAGATAAATATAAATAAAGATGAATACATATAAATAATTATAAATAAAGATAAATAAGTATCCAAACTAACAATAGACATAAACAAATATATAAAAATAAATAAATACAAATACATATCAATAAATATCAATAAATATAAGTAAATATAGATAGATATGGATAAATATAAATAAATGTAAATAAATAACAGCAAATATAAACAATATTAACAAATATAAACAAATATGAATAAATAAATTTGACAATAGAACATATAAATAAATCTTGCAAAACTTAAACAAGTAAATAAAAATAAATAAATAAATAAAAGTATTGCGTAATTCAGCTGAGATTAATTAATTCAAAATTAGTCACTTAAAAAAATGTTTGTTTGTTTAAGCCATTCATTTTCATGGAAAAAATTTTCACAATGAATATACGAGAAACAAAGAAATTACTTTTATTGAATAATCAAAAAACTTTTGATTACGAAATCCATTGTAATTTATAATAATCAAGTGCATTAATAATTTTAATCAGATTCATATTTTACAACAATAACAATAACAACAATAAATGCAAATTTGAATAGCTAATAAAAATGAATAAACAATAAATAAAAGAATGAATAGACAATAAAAGTTTGAATTTTATACTTTCAAGGATTTTTAAATAATTATCAGTTCATTAAAAAAATAATGTTTAATATAAACAATAGTAATTAATTAACACAATAATAATTATTAAGAACTTTAATAATAATAATAAATGAAAGTGATGTATGACTTAAAATAAATAACGTATATGTTCGATTTATATAAGAAACACAAAAACAAATAAGCGAACTCAATGTTTGCCTGAATTTTTTGATAAATATACAAATTTTTTGAATATTTGTAAGACTAACTATTAAATCTAAATGATGTTATAAAACCACCAAGGAAAATAAAAAAATGGATTTATCACATTATTAAATTGCTGAGTCCTGCATTTAAACTTTACTAAACTTAAATTTAAACTAGAATTTTTGATTATTTATTAAGTAAAACTAAAATTAATGTTCAAAGATTTTTTATTTAACCTCAGTGTTAAAGTTCTATTTCTTATGACAGAAAGTAATCTTTTGAAGCTTGGCTGATTATTGCAATAATTAATAATTAAATTTAGTTAAAGTTTGTATTGAAAACGTCTTTTTGCACCCACAACTGGCTAAAGCAGCCCGGCCTAAGATGGTTAATCATTTCATGTCAAAAATAAAACTGTCGACTATATAAACGGATGGTTTTGTAAAAAAAATCATAAATTATTATAATTAAGTAAACACTTTGAAAACTTATTTTATTTCACTAATTTGTTATCTTAATTGTCAGACAATTTACAGTTGTTTAAATAATTCGTAAAAATCAAATGAAAAAACATTCACAGCTTAATTTAACTTGAAATTTTAGGGACCATTAAAACATATTTATGACTTACGGAAGAGTTAAGCCTTTAGTGTCTATGCTAAGAATTTGTCGGGTCTTAAAGGGTTATCTTCAATACTAATTTTGATGTATTATAGTCATTGAGGAATATTTGGCGTTAAAGGGTTCTTTTCAACATTAACTTTAATGTGTTTTAGTCCTTAAGAAATCTATTAGATGTTAAAAGGTTCTTTAAACATTAAATTCAATGTATTTCAGTCTGTAAAAAAGTTGTCAGACGTTAGGGGTTAAAATTACACTGTATCATACCAACACAATTCAACTATACATTAGAATGACGAATTACAGCACCCAACCACTTGATAAAATATTTCATTAGGCCTAAAATAATTCTTTAATATTAAACACATTTCCTAGCATGACAATTTGTTCAAGTGCTGTGGTTTATTTTTTGAACGATTTTGATTGATGAAAGTAAATTAATTACACTCAAAACTCGACTAACTTTCATGTCTAAAATAGTCAAAATTTACATCAAATTGACTAACTTTTGTTAGCAATGCACACTTTTTTGTCGATTCAATCAACTTTCTTGTGATTTAACCAACTTTATTCTGATTTAATCAACTTTCTTGTGACTCAATCAACTTTCGTGTGATTTAATCAACTTTATTCTGATTTAATCAACTTTATTGTGATTCAAACAACTTTTTTGTGACTCAATCAACTTTCTTGTGACTCAATCAATTTTCTTGTGATTTAATCAACTTTATTCTGATTTAATCAACTTTCTTGTGACTCAATCAACTTTCTTGTGATTTAATCAAAATCTTATTTTAATTGAATCACAAGAAAGTTGATTGAATCAACAAAAAAGTGTTCACTGTTAACAAAGGTTGGTCAATTTGATGATTTCAATTAATTAGAAAAAAAGTTTTCGTTGGTTTGAGTAATCTTGGTAATATTGAGAAACATATTAATGAAAATAATATTATGAATAAACAATCAATATAACAACCATTCTAAAAATAATTATTAGCAATAATTATAAAAGCAAATAATAACAATGACAGTACAGATTAAAATGATACAAAATGACAATAAAAAAACAATACAATATACATCAAGCAAAGAAAAAACACAGAGGCTGATAATAATGATAACAATGATAACAATAATACGAAAGTTACAAACGTTAATAATATTAGCATAATATATTGTTATTATTACGTATATTGTATAGCTATATCGTAACATTAATGATAATGAATAAGGTAAAGAAAAACAGTAGTGAAAAACTATAATTAATATACATTGTTTCAACTAAAATAATAATAATAATGGTAAAAAAATTTAACTAATAAAAAAATTTGAACAATGATGATTACAATTATATCAATAACAATAATAATATATAATAGCACTACTAGTAATAATAGCAATAAAAACAATAAACAATAATATTAATAACATTAACAATAATAATAATAATGATAATAATACAAATAATAAATTAATAATAATACTAAAAATAATATTAACAATAGAACAATAAGAATGATAACGATTAAAATAATAATGATAACTAACACTAATAATAAAAATAATAGTAATAATAAAATGCTATTAATACCCTACTAATAATGAAACAACACAAGAAATAATGATAAAAATAAAAATAATAACAAAATTAACAATAATATTAAACCTAATAGTAATAATAAAATAATAATAATACTAATAACAAAAAAAACACAAATAATAATAATGAAAATAAAAATAATGATAATGATAATGTGACAAAAAAAACAATAATAGCAACAAGAAAAAAAATAATAGGAATAATAATAACAATATTTAATAAAAAGATGCGTTAATAATGATTGTAACAATAATGATAAAAACAGTAATTATTAAAAATAAGGTGAACAATAATAATAATAATAATGAAAACATAATAAGAAATAAACATATATTTGATAAAAATAAAACAAGAAAAACAATAATTAGCAAACTTAACATTAATTAAAACATAAATTAAATGAACTGAACAACTACATCCAAATTAAAACCTCAATAATAATTAAAACAAAGGAGGAAGTTTATTCGAATGAACGAACAAAACGTGATTGTCTCCACGAAAGAAAAGAGAAAAATTGAGAGAGAAGGAAGAAGAGAGGCAGAGAAGAGAAAAAACTAGAAAAGAGAAAGAAAAAGAGAGAAATAGGAAGAGAGAACAGATAAAGGAGAAGAGAGCATGAGGACAAAAGTAAGAATAAGAAGGAAATAGAAGAGAGGAATAGAAAAAGAGGAAAAGAGAACGAATAAGAGAGAACGAGAAAAGAGATAGAGGAAGAAGAAAAAAAGAAAAAGTAAAGGGTAGAGGGAAAGAAAAGTGTGATAGAGAGAAAAGAGGAAAATGAAGAGTGAAAGAGAATAGAGAAAGAGGAAGAGAGAAAGAGAATAGAGAAAGAGGAAGAGAGAAAGAGCAAGAGAGAAAGGGGAAGAGAAGAAACGAAAGAAAGTAAGGGGAAGAAAGAAATAAAAAGTGAGAAAGAAAAGAGAGAAATAGAATAGAGAAAGAAGAAGAGAGAAAAAGAATAGAGAAAGAGGAAGAGAATAAAACTTTCACAAACAGCGATAAGAGAAAGATAAAAAAGGAGACAATAGAACAATCCAGAAAAATATTTTCGATAAAACATTTAATCGTCTCAAATAAAATTTAAACAATTGGATCTGTATTACATTTATTCAAATTATTGTTGGATTCACATTGTGAAATACGTTAGCTCTAACGAATTGTTTTGTGACGTCACATACATATGGTGAAGATATTCGTGACGTCATAATTAAATTATGTAAGCATCTGTATTTTCTTTTCAATCTTAATCTATTTCAAAAAATAGAATTTTGCATTAATAAACAGAAACATTTATATTTCTAAAACTTTTTAACGATAATAATATGGACACATTTTTATTGGAAATAATTTAATTTTTAAAAGCTTGTAATAAATAGTTTTGAAATAAAATCAAAAACAAATCTAGGACATTTATTCCATTTTTTTTAAATTATGTTGCCTAACAATTATATTTTAAAATATAGAACAACATAAAAAAAATATTTTAAAATATAGAACACAAAAAAAAATTTAAAATATAAACAACACAAAAAAATATTTTAAAATATAGAACAACATAAAAAAATTATTTTAAAATATAGAACAACATAAAAAAAGATATTTGAAAATATAGAACAATATAAAAAAATATTTTAAAATATAGAACAACATAAAAAAATAAAAAAAATAATTGCTTATACCCAGTGGGCAACCAACGTTGTTTCAACCATTGTTTGAGAGTTGAATTGAGGTTTGTCAAGTAACAAACCCAATATAAACGTTATTAAAACGTTCTATTTTGTAAAACCTTTGTCATTGGAATTAGTATTGAAGCCAAC
>JARUHE010308614.1:0-12227 GCA_031471125.1 Archaeomysis grebnitzkii | reverse complement strand
GTCACAGCATTCTTTGCTGCTCTGTCGACTCTTTCATTGCCAGGGATGCCCACATGGCTGGGAACCCAGCAAAATTGGACCTTTCTGTATCTCATAATGGCCGCTAGTAAAAGCCTTCACTGCCAAGACAACGCTTTGTGAATCCACAAAAATCACACATTTCTGACCAGAGCAGTTCGTGTAGGCATACCTTAAGAAGTATGGCGTACAGCTCCGCCGAAAAGATGGAAAAATCGGTTGGCAATTTTTGTTCGCGGAGGACATGATCGACATGCATGTAATAGTATTTGGACAACTTTTTACATTTGATAATCATAATATATATACAGAATTTGTTCTTTTACAATTAATCAAGATCTATTTTCAAAAGAAGAAATGTAAATCATCACAATTTGTAACTTTTCATACCTTATGGTACTTCTGTAGCCGATATGAACAGCGCTTTGCTAATTTCTAAAATTACTTCTATGACAGTATAAAGAAAACTGGACAAAAATTATTATCAATGATATGAAAAAATCTAGTTATTCACTTTACTGGAACCAAACAAAAATATAACCAACTTTGACTTACTTTGACATTCATAAGGCTTATCAGGTGTTTCATCATCTGGACATTCAATTTTAAGTATCATTGAATCTGCTTTTTTCTTTCTTCCACGACCAGGCTGTAAAAAAATTATTTTACATTATTAATCATAAAACTAAAGTCATTTTTCTTAAGTTAATCAGTGGCAACATCAAACTATGCAAATTGGCAAAACAGATTGATATTATTTTCATTAGATAGAGAAACCATACAACTTGTAAGATTTTTTCCTCTGCAAAATGTACCTAACAAACTGAAACCATCTTGTTTATAGTTTACATCTTCACCTATTATTTTTATACCAAGTCCATTAAGGGTTATGTTTTCATTAATCAATAAATATCTTCAAAAATAAGCTGCAAATCTCATATCATATATAGACCAAGAGGAAACTTACACCGGGTGTTTTCATGATTGGAAACTTTGGTATTTTGCCACCTTTTTTCCTCTTTTTACTTGTTCTTGTTGAGTAATCGTCATCACATTCATCATCAGGCTCATCATCTTCATCATCAAGATAGCTAGAATCATCATAGTAAAATGCTTCACCTTGCTGAGAAAACTGGAAAATAAAATTCAATATTTAATGAGAGGTAGCTTTTTCAAATCTTAATGGGCATTTATTTTATATTTTCAAATTATAATTTTAATACAGGATGGCCTTATAGTGGTGGAATTTCTTCTCACACACACCCACCCCAAAAAAACACCCATCATATATATATATTAACTATATAAATATATATATATATATATAAACTATATAAATATATATATATATAGTTTATAGATATATATGGTGAGGAATAAATTAAATTCTTCTAAATTTTTGAAAGAGCTTACTTTTGGATCAAAAATATTGTTTGTTTCCTCTACGGGGTTAGTGGCAGCAGGATTCTCAACTGTTACTATCGTATGTTCGGCTGCTTCTGCTTCTTTGGAAGCCTGGTTTAAAAAGAAAAGAAATATGATTAATAGATATAGCCTTCCACAAATGGCAAATTAAATATGTACACTTTTTTACATTTATACATAAAAAGGAATAAAAAAAAAGAGTAGATTCTCGAAAATGTTAAAAAAAAATTAATTTATCAATTAATGGTGTAAAAACATTTCAGGTAATTTTTTGCAGTTGATCAAGATGATCTTTGTTGAGTGAACATTGGTGTAACTCATGAAAAAAAAAATTTTGATTTCAAATTTCACATTTTTGGCACACCTACACAATATAACAAGCACGAGTAAAGGTTACACATTAAAAGCTGTGTTTGTATGTTGAAAAGTTTCTAAAATTGTGTACTTTTTAATAAAATTCTACATTTTATATTAACACTTTTCGTTCATTTTTTCATATTACAAATATCTCTAAACCTTCAAAATGACATGATTATCAAGAACTTGATGATAAATTAGCTAAATCTAAAAAAAAGTATACATTTTAGACAAAAAGGTCCTTCAGGCATTCTACCTTAGAATCTCCTTTTCTTTCATTTGTTCTAAATATACTTTTCTCTAAACCTCCAAATAAAAATTTATTTTAATTTTTTTTATAAAATGTAGGTTTTAATAAGTAAATATTAATAAGTAAATATTAATTTAAGAAAAAAAAATCTTTAGTGATGCCAGTGTAGAATGTTATGTTCTTTATTTTCATTAAAACAAACTTTTCTGTAAAACTAATATACTTATTATTTTGAGTCCACAAATCATCCACCCTCCTAACAACAATCAGAGGTCACTTATTGAAGTTGCATTTTTCAAACACAGCATAACAATTTTAATATTAAATTTTCATCAGCACTATTAACTAGAAAGACATAATATACACATTATATTCAATAAACAATTATGTAACTTTAACAAAACACCTTTGTTTCACTTGCTTGTCAACAAGAGAGATGTTTTTAGTTCTTACTTCAAACTTATAAGGTAAAGACAATAATTTAAAAAAGATTGCATGCATTATGCATAAAAGAGATGCTGGAAATAAAGGAGCAAATATTTAAACAGTTGAATTATACTGTTTATAACTCATATCACTACACAATATAATAAATATGTACAAAACGAGCAATAGACAAAGTGTAAAATAATCATACCATGGATGACAAACAAAATATTATTTTTTCAACAACAAAAAAGGATCAGTAAAAGGTTAAATACATCTTAGTTATGTACATGCTCTGCAAAATTAAATTATTATACACTTTTAACACTAGAGATATAGATGAAATTTTACCAACACTTCATAACCAGCTCCAACACTGAATAACCTTCACAAACAATTATAAGTTGAGAAACCAACCTAGATAATGTTGCAAAAAATATATAAAAAAGTTTGTACATAATAACATACTTGTGTTTTCAACACCGAAAACAGTTTCAAATGAAGAAAAAAGATACTCAACCAAGTTCATTAGTCAATTACTCTTACTATCAAGAAACATTCTTACAAATAAGGAACTTTTATCATACCAACTAAACTACATTACAATGAAAGGTAAAAATATCCTATTAAAGAAATACAAAAAAGAGAAGATCATTCGTAAAGAAAACTTCATTTTACCTTACGAAGAAGCCAATTCTGTAAGAAATTACATTTCTCAATTGAATAATTGGTAGCTTAAGAAATCTTAACCAAATAACTTAAATATAAAATATCAGACAATTGTAATCATAAACTTTACAGCATAACCATTTGCCTAGAAAAATGAATCAACTAGTTTTAAACAATTTTTATTATTATTGTATATTGAACATCAACAAATATGCTTTTATATTTTTCAGTTATAACATTAAGGGTGACCATAATCTATCATTTTGATAATATCATTCAATTCATCCACAACTTACATTCTCTACTTATAAAATATTTTACACATTTATGGTCATTCCAATTTTTTTTTATGGTCATGATTTTTACCTTAATTCATTGTACAAAATATTATTTTTTATTTCTGAAATTCTGACCTGTTACAGCAGACAAAAGTTGTTTTCAAAGACATGAAACTCTCGGATGCAATTGCTTAGCATATTTCATATTAAAGTAATGCTTGTTCAACACAAATGAAATATATATGAATTAGTTTAAGCTTTTACTACACAAACATTTCTCTAAATCTACAATTTATTTGAAAATCAGACAGTTTTTGGTTATGTTTAGGATATCACAAATTGAGTAAACATCATTTAGGTTTGACTTTATCTAAATATTTAATTAATCGAAATAGATAGATTTTCATTGATTTTACAGCAAAGGGTTTTGGTGCAGTACTAAAGAACTATTAATGTAATAAATGCAGTCCACACTTGTTTCTACCAAGTATTCCCTACAACATTATGGATGAATATTCTTTGGAGTATTAAATAAAGATTATATTATTTGTGCAAGAAAATTAAAATTTTACATCTAATTAATTAGTTTATTATCTTGTTGTACAATTCCAGTGTTGTTTATCAAGACTAATAAAGTTGTTCATGGAGGAAAACTCTAGACTTTGTCATCATAATAAAAGCTTTACTCATTCATACAATAAAAAAGTTGAACACACACCTGTTGCTCCAGGGCCAAGTATGATCTTCGTCTCCTGCACCACCTCTGAGATGGGTAGACATACAGTTGTCCCTTGACTATGCCAGGCATTCTGTGCTTTGAACTCATATAAAGCTTGCATGGGTTTTGTGCAATTCCTGTTTGAATAGAAACATAAAAAAAATTACCATGTTTACCTGAGGTAAGCAGTAAATGACCAGTAAAAAAAATTGTTACAGCCTTAATAAATAAACACTTTTCAGAAGAAATTTCAACTGGTAGTATTAACTGAAAATTCATAAAAATAACTTTTGTTTAATAGAAAGTTTTCTGTATCTTTCAAATGAAAAACTCAAAACTTTTTAGTTCTATTTTTGCTTCAATTGCTAACTAATAATTTTTGAAAAAATATTCTTGGTGGTATTGGTTAGGTCATAACAAACAAATTTTTTAAATAGTTTTCTACAACTTCAAATAAAAAAATAAACTTTTGCAATTGAAAAAAAACTATTTTTTGGCTTTACCTACACAAACATTTTTTATAGCATTGGTTAGAGGATCATAATAAACAATTCTTTTAATCAAAGTTCTCTGTAACAGTTCAAAAACAACAATCTTCAATACTTATGGGATGTCAGACCATGAAGGAAAGACAACACCTATATAGAATTTTCACCTATGGTATGTTCAACAGAAATGTTGAATTATGAACAAGCTAATAGCAATAAACTTGGAAGATAAAGATTACTTTTGTATATAAACAATGTCAATCATTTATTTATGATTTTCTAACTAAAATCTTTCACAAAGTAAACATTAATCAATAGTAATTAATTGGAACAACGTGTACATATAGTCTTGTGGGCATTGTAAATATACATTCCCTTTAATTCTCATATCATTCATTATATTAGTTAACCAAGACCTATTGGATATTAACTCCAATATTAAATATTAAGAAAGCAAAATAAATATTGAATATCTTACCAGTCTGCGAGTCCAAAAAGGGAAGCCTGGTTTTTCGTTCCTTCATTAATCTTACATTAAAGCTAGCACTATTTACTGTTAACGACCTATATTGTGCATCTTGTAAAAAACTGGAACAGATAAAAACAATATTTATTGAGAAATAATGAAAGAACATTAAATCAAAAAAGTTAAATTTATTAATGAAAAGCCTTTGTATAGTAAATGTTTTTGAAGAGCGAGATGAAATTAGGGAGATTCGAGGATGGAGTGGGCTCGACAACAACAAATGAGGGAGAAATAGAATAAAAATTGTTACATAATCTCAGATTTTCAACACAGACAAGAGTGGTAGGTATTCAATCGTCATAGATATAACCATGCATGCACTGTGTCTTGCGTTTGTTCAATAGCTTTACACTCCTTGTTTTTATGGAATCCTCCTGATTTATCACTCCAATCGTCTTTGAAGGTACTTTTCACATTTTTTTATTCATTCTAATTTTCTCCAGTCTTTCCAGAGTTCATCTTTTCAAAACTCTACAACAGAGCTTTCATCATCACTTGAATCACACAAGTTGTCCTTATATTTTGCTTTACTGACAGACAACTTTAGTTTTAAAAATTTATGTATGTCTTTATGTAATTGACAGAATAACATTGTACTCTTCAATTGAAGACAAAGATCTCTCATAAGCCATAGCCCTTATCTAGAACCTTAAAAAATTCTTCCATATTTCTGAAGAAATGTTCCTTTTTACAAAAGGAACAAAGATTCAATTGATGGGACAATCGCCAATTTATTTAGCTTTTGAATGTGGCGACAATTATCTTTTAATGTTTTGCACAAATTCAGAACTATGTGGTAGCATAAATTTTATATATTAAGTTAGGTTGGCAGAAAAATAATAACACTTTTGAATAATAAAAATAAAAATAGAATGAATAAATAAAACAATAACATAAAAATAAAGAACAATAATAACACAAGTAAATGAAAACAAAAAACTATAATAATAAATAGCAAAAACTGTATAAGCTAGCTGCATTAGCTGCAGCTGATACTCTAATATCACATATTTCAAAATATTCAATCTAATTAAATACCCAGCATTAATCACTAGACACTAATTCAATTAATAAATGTCACTTTTGAACTTTCATGTCAAAACAAATATTTAAAACTTTAAACATAACCTATAGCTACATTATTATTCACTAATTTCATGTCCAAGTTCGAGCAAATCAACATTTCAAAAGACTTAATAATGGCCCACATCGTCACATTTAGGCTAAGTGAAAAAATGGCCGCCACATCCGCTTCTGGATCCATGAACGCTCAGTACAATTGAATTGTTATAGCATGATAATCTATCAAGTGATTTGATTAAAAATATTTGTCAAGTGCAATCATTGATATGTTCTCGCAATGTAATTAATTTTGGTAATAAACGTACGAAAAACAATTTTTGAAAACACATTACAGTCTTAAGACGAGCCATAAAATACTTTCTGATGAGACCTTTCAATATTCAAAACACAAATTAGCTAAGACTAACAGTAATTTGTATTAACTTTTATTTTCACTATACACATGAACAATTTTTCTAAACTTTCAGTTAAAAATATTTACATTTTGTATGAACAAATCTTCAATTCACTCAATTTAAAAGTTATAATAGATAACCCAAGTAACCAACAAAAAGGAACTGAACAATGCATGTACAGATACACAAATACCTTCTTTCTTCATTGATGCATCAACCATAGAATCTTTTAAATATTTTCTTTCTTCATCGTCATCTGTATTTTTCTATGTTTTTCATATTTGTGAAAATATACGCAAATAACAACAAACAAACAAAAATAAACATTTTTTTTCATATTATTTTCATCTTACATTTACTTTTATGAATAAGTTAATCAAAATGCAAGTAAGCTTAACCAAATTGCATTCCACATCCAGTACAGGTTTGACACAATTTTTTACAAAATTGTTCTCTTAAAACTTACTTCTAAACTAATTAGAGCTAGTTAAGACTTTTTACATTGTAAATAATTAATTGTGAGTTATTTTCTTGCTATGCACATTTTGCTTACATTTAAAAGACATTTTTCAATTAAAAAGTTTGAAAAAATATTATTGTTGGAATAACTCAATTCTTGGTTTTCAGGTCAATTCTTTTACAACCCGGATCAAACCGAAATTTAATCCAAAATGCGATGCATTTCTAAGAAATTTGGGTTGTACGAGTGCATGCTCGAAAAGGGCAGTGTATGACACCCTGCAACACAGAAGCCTATTTTGAGAAAATATCATTATGTTCCACCAGTTCAAGCCTCCAGAACAGTCACACGAAAGTTGTTTTTTTAATAGGAATTTGTTTACCAAAATAACTTTGCAAAAAATTGCAATATAGTTAAATATTTTCATCCATATGGAAATTATTGAAACAAATTTGAACTCTCTTTAAGGTTTTTAATCTTCAGTTCCACCAACTTTAACCTTTGTATTCATTTAAAGCACATCAAAACCTTTAGGAAAAAAATATTTTGCACATAAATTGGAAGCACACTATGCTCACGCAATATTTCAATTGCTTTTTTGGTGAAAGTTGAACACAACCGGTGGGTCCTGTCACAGGCTGTACAAAAACTGCAGTATTTGAGGAAAGTTTAGCATTATCGTGACCCACCATACAAAACCTAACCCGACTTTGATCCTCAAATGGTCTTCGGTGGCCAATGCAGTTTCTAACTCTAGACCGGACATGTTTCCATCTCCACTTACGTAAGGGAACTGCGTAGTAATGCGTACCTTCGCTGAGTAATAAATGGTACATAGTAAGAGTTGGTGGGCAATTTGAAATGTCGTTTTAGGCATCCGAGGTAAGCATTTCTATTTTTCCATTATTACAAGTGAACTATTGGTTTCTGCCACAAGTGTATTGAAAACTTTTTTTAAGGATAAAAAAAAAAGGATTTTGGTAAAAAAATTATTTCATTTGGTATGTTTTCTGTTGTGCCTTATAAATACCTTTTCAAGTTAGCTATATTACATTTGTTAAAAAAAAGGTATATGCTCCTTTTTTCAACTAGATATTAATATTAGTCTAAATTCATTTAAAAACAAGAGCAGTAGTGCTTTACAAAATTATTATAAATAATAGTACACAATTTAGAGCATGACATTGATGAAGAATGTTCTTTTAAGATTTCTGAAGACCCTCTTGCAACCAAGATCATGCCGTTGTTGTATGGTTTTACAAATTTTGTGTAGAGCTTCTAGACTTTCACCATATTTTATAACTCTTGATAAACATTTTTTGCTCAGTATGTAAAAAGAGAGCCAAAAACTGGAATATTCCGACTATTTATTTTTTTGCATGAATTTCCATTTTGGCGAAAACAATGTCACTAGAGATATTTTCTCAAAGTCCAAATTATAACAAATCTGGGAAAGATTAAAATAATAAACAAACATACCCAAGTCGCTGAAGATTTTATAACGCAACCTTCCTCAAACAAATTACACTTGTTACTAACAATTTGACCAAAACTTATTGAATTTATAGAAATTACCCCAATTTTTATTTATCTCTACAAACTATCTACATTGGCCATCTCCGGAATAATTAGGCCTGGATTTTTGAAGAGGTTTCAAACTTCAATAAAATTATGGTTTTTCGTTTTCTTTTTCTAATTTGATAATTCCAATCGAAAGAGGAGAGCCTATTTCCAATTGTTTCTATTCTAAATGGAACTACTATTTAGCTTCATTAATATACCCTATTAGAAAATTGTACAGAAAATGGATGTTAATTTTATGGATAACTATAACATTTTTATTCTGAACATTGTAAAAATTATTAATTTGGTTAACAAAATAACTTTTTATAAATATTATATGTAAGTCAACTATAAGTAAATACCATATATAAATCAAAGGTAAAAACACAGAGTTTCAAATACAACAATAATAAAGGTACAATTTGGATAACTATTTTGATTAACCTAAAATACCTAAACAAAAAGTACTAAGTGCAGATAGTGGTTAATGAAGACATAGAGCAGGTGATTTAGTTCAAATATCTAGGTAGTTTGATTGCAGAAGATGCTAAATGTGAACGGGAAATAAAACAAAGGATAGCACCAGCAAAGAATTCAGTTAGAACACTTTGATGAAAATGAAGGCATTTCTTTCCCTACAAACATTTTGTTGTGACATCGTATACGATCATCTGTGACGTCGTATCAATATGTTTGTAGGATTGTAACAAAACTAGCCATTCATTGCAAAGAGCTGCAAAAGCCTTTATTTGGTCAACATTGTTGCATGGAGCGGAGACATGGAATGTCGGGCTTCAGCAAGTTAATAAACTAAGAGAATAGAAGCTATGGAGATGTAGATCTGGCATAGAATGTTGAGAAATTATGTCGATAATAAACTTTTTTTGCCAACGATCCAATTACGCTAATTAATGACCAAACTAACCTGTATTACATGCAACATATAAACTAGATAATTCTAGTTTTAAGCTTACCACTGTTGATTAAATTGGAATTCTACTGTGCACTGGAATATTCCCAATACAGGATGTATTGGAGAGTAGCAGAACCACATTTCCTAAAATTGTTAATGCTCCTCAAGAAGGAGTAAATAGATTTGATCAGGTAAAACAATTTCTTTATTTCAATGAGAATGGCAAATTGCATTCATCATTAGCACAAAAATAATATCATGCAATTGATGAAAAAATGATTTCAAGTTAATTTCGATCATCTATGAAGTATTGGTTACGTTCAGATACACATGCAAAGTGGTTTTCACCTGCAGGATCGATGTAAAACATGTTTTTGCATGCATGCAAAAACATGTTTTACATCGATCATGCTTGTAAAAACCACTTTGGGTGTGCATCTGAACGTAACCAGTATATGCACAAAAAGCTAAACAAATGGGGGTTTAAAGTGTTTAGTAGATGTGGTTCATCTGGCATTATTTATGATTTCGAAATTTATACTGGAAAATCAATAGACAAACCACCTAATTTATGAGCTACTGGTGATTTAGTTGTTCGCTTATGTAATAATTTACCAAACTCTTCTTTGATAATTTTTTTACATCCCTTCCATTATGAAAATTGTTAATGCAAGAAGCTATACAAATGCTAGGCACTATTTGAAGTAATATAATGTGTGGAGCCCAGAAGCTAATAGAATCTGATAAGGATCTGAAATACAAAGGTAGAGGAAATTCTGATCGGTCATAAAATGGAATGTCAATAATATTGGTTACAGTTGAATGCAGATGCATATTTGTCTAGTCAAAAGTACAGATGTAATTAATTTTCTCTTTTTAAATGAAGAACAAAAGTATAACTTTAAAACTTTAAATTTGGAGAACAGTGCTGATCTTCAAGGCGAAATACAACATATAGCCACATTGATATTTGAAAAATAACCTTTATCATGAACTAATAATTTAATTGATAAAATCAAAAATAGATTTAGTATTAGATTGGGGAGCTTTGGTAAAGTCAACTCTAGGGCCAAGGAACTAACAAAGGTGCCAAGAAAGATTTTTTGTCCTTCAAAAATCTATTTTCAATTAACAGACTTTATCTCTGAAGGTATTTTAACTATGTAATTCTAATACCATATTTAGAAATTGGTTCCACATTAACTATTTTAACAATATAACTGATTTATCTGATTTTACATCTCTGGACTAATAATTAAAGAACAATCAAGTTGAAATATTATGACAGGCTTGTTTTTCAACTTATTCTAGGTTTCACAAAAACTCTTGCAAAATATCCTGAGAAATTGAACTGTCAAAAAATCTTTGATTAATTTATGCCTTTTTTCTGACACCCACTCAAAATGAACATACTGTAGCTTATCTTGTAGCTTAAAGCTTTTTACAACAAACAAGGAAAATTTTCAAATCACATAGGACAATATTTTTCAAGATAGGACCTAAAATAAGCAAAATATCTTCAAAATTATCCATTTATGGGGAAGTTTTTCTCAAAAAAACAAACTGTTCTACGGGTTTATCGTGTTTACATTTCTCAAGTAAGATATCTTGGGTAAAAACAATTTAGAATTGAGCTTAATTGTTTTAAGGCAGATAGACTTGATCCGTTGGTTTTGAAAGAATTCCAGATATCTAATTAGAAAAACATTACTATTAGCTCATAGTATTGTAATTTTATGTTAAATGTTAACATCATTATTCAAAATTGTTATGGAAAATATGGAATTAGAGTTAACGAATATTAGGATTAGTAAATGTCATTTTTCTTGTACCTATTTGATCAGAGCTCTCAAATGTGTTCATATCAAAATATTCTTGAATTGGTTGACAAAATATTGCCAGATTTCATTTTTGAAAATCAGCACCCTGTTTGGAGAACATCGATAGAATTTAATTTTCGGAGAACGAAAAAATTGTCCTCAATTGACGCACTGGCAACCACCCTGTGGGACAAAAAGGGGCTCTTCGTATCCGTACAACAGCGAGGAACAAAAAGTTTAAAACAATGACCTCTAGTGTGGCCCGAAACATTTAAAGTGAAAAGGTTCTCTAGGCAAGGAGAATCACCGTGTAAAGTATTCCACACCACAATGAGATCACCCCTCAGCAACCTGTATACCCTTCATAGAGAAAAGGTTCAATCTAGTTAGTCGATCGATATAGGAGAGAGCAGCAAAACCATCGACTCTTTTGGTCCACCTTCTTAGAACAGATTCAACGGCCTGCAAGTCGCCCACATAGCCCATATTCCAGACTGGAAAAGCAAAGTCAAGAATCGGTCGAATACGGGACACTAAGATTGACCGCAGGAAAGTATGCAACACCGTTTGCCTTGTGGGTTACAGATTGAATGTGCGTATGAAAGCGAAGAGTTGGATCAATAGTCACGCCAAGATCTGTGTTGGCACTTCAGCAATGAGATCACCATTAATGTGGAGTCTAGACTTGACCATTGACATCGAAGGCAAGGGGCCAATCCATGGAGTAGATTGTTCAAAAACTTCCTCTCCTAAACACACACAAAATAAAATTCTGAGTTTAGCAAGACAAATTATTTAACCAGACAATTATTCCCAACATGATTAGTTATGTATACCT
>JARUHE010308613.1:0-20984 GCA_031471125.1 Archaeomysis grebnitzkii | reverse complement strand
ACAAAACATCCTTAAAAATAAAACATCCTTAAAAAGAGGAACAAAACATCCTTAAAAATAAAACATCCTTAAAAAGAGGAACAAAACATCCTTAAAAATAAAACATCCTTAAAAAGAAAAATAAAACATCCTTAAGGATCTGCAAAAATCCTGGCAATTCGATTACAGGATTTTTGACTTTAACAAAATTAAAGTTTAAAAATATTTAACTTTAGTGTCATTCATGAGCAAAATAATTTTCAATTTAAATGCTTTTTTATTATTATTATTTTTAATTTAATAAAACCTAATTTAGTTTTCAAACCTTTACCAATGACTTAAAATATTTGTGACTTAATTTTGAGTCATTCAAATGTTGGTAAAATTTTAAACTTTTTCTACATCTAAAAATACTTTTTTTTAATCATTTCTTTGGCTGTGAAATTATTTTGACATTTTACTTATTTTTTTGACATTTCACTTTTTTTATTTTGTATAAATTGTCATAAATAAATTTTTTGAAAATCCACAGTTTTTGTTTTTTAAATACAAATTATTCTCCATCATATTTAAAATAATATTTCATATTGTAAAATTAAACAAAAACAAATTAAAAACATTTTAACTCGAAAGTTGTTTAAAATATAGATTTTAAATATTTGCTACTTTAAAAAATGTCAGTTTTTAATGTTTATAAAATAGCTTTTTTTAACTTATGTAAAGTGTTTTAATTTTTTATAAATAAATAAAAACACGCAAAGCATTTAGTAGAAGTTAGATTTAATTCACTTTTTACAATTAACGTAAAAATAAAAAAAAATGTTGCAGCTTAATTTTATTTAATTTGTTGTTGCCATAAAATAATCAAGTTAGTTAAACTATTTTTTTTTAAAGTTAAAATTAAAATTTTTTTTTAAATAATATTTGAATGGCATGACAACTGAATAACATTTTGAAAAAAATGTTTTAATTTAAAATGTTTTTGAAAATCATTCTCATTTCTTGTTCATTATTTGTATGTGAAACTATTTAGAATGTTTGGTAAATGTATGATTGTCGATAATTGTTAACCGAAACTTTAAAAATCTTTTGATTAGATAAAAAATAATTTGTATGTGAAACGAGTTGTAAAAAACTTGAAATCTAACTCGTAGTTAATGTCATCACCAGATATTGAAGCTTGCCATGAAATAAGAAATACACTTTTGTATGTAAGATGAAATTGGTTAATTGGTAAAACACTTGCATTGGAATATAAATGTTTTCTTCGATTCCTGTTAAAACAATTTAATGTTTGTATGTTTGTGTGTTTGCATTTTCTGAATGACGAAGTTATTATTTCCAACTCTTCATCACCAGATAAAAAATATTTGTTTAGTTCCTAATTGTTACACATTTATCTTTGAACTTTTCATTTCATAAAATCATTATTATTATTATAATTATTATTATCATTATTATTATTATAATTTATTCTGATTGTTTTATTTGAAATATTTTAATAGTTTGTTAAAAGAATAAAAAAATTCTGAATTGAACGGTTCTTCATTGTGCCAATGTATCATTTGCGTGGCTCGATTCTGCCGAGTCATGCTTTTGTAAATAACGTTATTTGCTGTTTTAGGAATTGCGAAATAAATTAACTCCGGTTCGACTCCCTTCAAAGGATCCCAAATCGACCTTAAGGATGGACCACAAAAAACTTTTCTTTTTGTTTGTTTGTGATAAAAAAAATTATTTTCTTCCTTTCGCAGGTTTATTTTTTGGTATAAATTTAAGGTCGGTTTGGTCTGTTCTTAGCTGGGACGTGAACCTCAATTGCAAGACAATCAAATTGTTGTTGTGTATTCACAGCTTCGTTGCGAGGCGAATTATACAAACGATGTGTGTGAAGTGTTGTTTCTTTTGTTAATATTTTAAAATACTGTACAGTACACAGTCATTGTAGAAATTGTTCATGTACATAAATAACATGTAGCCAATAAATCATTTTCATATTACAGCTCGTTTTATTTCAAATGTTTCCTTTTTTATTATCACACAATACTGCAAGATCAAAATAGAGTAAATTTAATATTAAAAGAATAAATCTCCAAAAAAGTTGGAACAACAAAGTTTATCAAATGTTTCAAATCAGGTTTGAATTAATTTGAATGATTGAGGCAACGCAACGGAAGTCTTAAGCACCATGACATCTTGATCAAATTTGAGGTCGTTCGACTGATGGAATAAAATAATGAATTGCCTCCGAGTTGACAGAAGGAGAAATATTTTTTACTGGACACCCAACTGGAGTTTAAAACTCTAAAATAGGTTTCACTTATACAATTTATTTTGTTTTTGTTAATAAATAAACACAAAGTAAAAATAGACTTTTTCCAGAACTTCTTAAGGCTACAAATGTCTGGCTAGTCCATGGGATCAATGAATTGGGAGATGCATTACTTTCTCGCTATTTTTGCATATTTTTTCACCAATCAATTATATTTTTTTCACATGGATAAACGTATCTGTTGTGAATGTTGGAAACCTGTTTAATGAACAATTAAATCGATAAATGCACGAATTAAATAAATAATTAAAATTATGAGTTAATAAAAAAAAATTATTTTATAAAATGAAAACATTTACAAAAAAATAATGCATAGCAACTTGACATTACCAAAGCAAAAATTTGAAAAAATAAGTCCCGTTGTTGATTAACTAAAAAACAATTATTTAATGCAGGCGGCATTCAGATATAATTATTAGTACCTTCTGGAATCCAGCAGGGCCAGATTTGTAATGCATTAAGCTTCAGTTTATTTTCACCAGTCGCTTACAGAGATTGGCGCTGAATACCCTACAGATGCAGTGCCGGGCTTAGTCAATCGATCACTCCTCTTACAGAGATTAGAATGCATTTAAAAGAAATCTTATTCTGGTTCTGCCTAAATTGATGAAATTCCTCTTCTCGGCTATTAGCTGTGTAGCCGTTTATGCCAATAGTTGTGGAGAATATCAAAGGTGTGCTAGTCTCTTTTTCGAGGCTCAGAGTATGTCCTCTTCTTTTCTCCTTCTTGCTCCTTGTATGCCTGACGAAGGTTTTTATTAACCTTTCCCGGCAGCACTATGAAATAAAAAAGGAACTCCTGTTTAAAGATGATTAGAAAATTACTAAAAATACTAAACATAAAAAACCTATGAAGGAACACTAAAAATACTGTCCTCAAAACTGACTTTTACATGTTAGGCAGATTAATTTTTTTTAATAAAAGTAGTGGGTGATGAAGTCTGTGGCATTTTTTTAATAAAAGTAGTGGGTGATGAAGTCTGGTTCCACTGTATAATGCCTATGCCTAGGTCTATATACCTGAAGGTTCCTCTTGTGACGCTCAAAATCATAAAATTATACTGAATGTTTATTTGGTTGAAAATTAGTTGGTAAATTTCATTGTTTTGTTATATCCAAAAAACAAAAGTTCTCTGTAACTCACATAAACTTATATGATGAGTTCTTTCAACTTATGAATTGCTGTTGATTTGAAACTCCGGAGATAACATTTTTGGGAGTGAAATCAACAGAAATTCATAAACTGGAGAAGTTCGTCAAATTCGATTGTATCTTGTTATTTTTTGTTAAAATGTGTTTATTGTAATAGGCTATATAGAGTAGATGTTATTTATAAAACTATAAATATTATTTGTGAAGTAGGTAGGTAATATAAAATTAAAGTGGGGGACTCATCACTCCCTTTTCAAGTCTAAACAATGTGACATAATTAAAATGTTTACTTGAAAACTGTCTTCATTTCCACCTTTCTATCTAAAAAATTTCCTTTATTTAGAAAACTGATATTCTTTGAAAAAATTAAAGTGGCCATTGTTGGGTTTTTCCATTAAAATGTGTTAAAACTCCCTACAAATATAAAAAGGAATTTTTTGAACGTTGTCGTCCTAGTGAATTGTGTCATCAATATAATATCAATGCATGTTAACGTTTTTAAAAAAACATCAAACTTGCATCGTTGTTGTTTTCATTTGATGGAAAAAGCTTCAAACTCGAATCCGTTAAAAGGTTGTCTCAAGTATTAAAAAGAATTTGAGACATTAGCGTGGTGCTGGAGACAAACGGAGAATCATTTAAAAGTTGAAAACTTTCATTTCATAAACAAAAGTGAATTTATTTTGAATGTATATCTAAATTACTCATTTTCTTGCCAAGCATATTTTCAAAGTTGAAAAAATTACAGCAAACAAAATTATATTTAAACATGTTTTACAGCAATCCTCAGATAAAATGTAATTTTTAAAACAGATTTTTGCTAGCTAGAATGTAAAACTAAAAATTCAATATTTAACGTAGGATGTTTTAGCTAGATCATTTGTTTTGTCGAGCACTCGACCAGATGTATTGGGAAATAATAGTAGAATCAGTTTCAGCAAAAAAATGATAAGTGTTTTATCTATTTTATAAGATTAAAAATATTTTTAATTGAAGAAAAAAATACCAATGTGTTCATATTTATGCAGTGCCAGTCTGATGTAAACACCATTTGGTTTGTAATTCCAATAAGCCAAGGTAACAAGACCATTGTTATTCTGAGCTAATGCTATGCTGAATTAAATTGTCTTAATATGCAAAAGATTTATGGTATTGCACCAGTTAACACAAGCAATCTCACTGTAGCTACATTTTCAATATGTAGAACTTTAGAGTTCTTAAGAAAAAAAAATTCTGAAACATTTGAAAATGTTTTGTTCAATGTCCTCCATAATATCATACTTGGGATGCCATTCATTTTCTGGTCTAAGAGCATTGAAATTGAAAAATGTCACTTTACAACTAAGTTTATCATCTAACCATGGATACTTGGAAAAGTCAATGTTTTTATGTAAAATTAGATCCATTGAATTTAATAACTTTTTCTCAAGCTTTTTTTTCCATTCATCAAATATATTTTTTGATAAATTAAGAACTTCGTCTCAAAGTGACCAAAATGTTACTCAAGGTTTTAGTGAATCAAACATGAATATTCAAACAATTTTATTTTATCAAAATAATTTCAAGCTATTTACAATTTCACAAAGTCAAATTTTGTACAAAACTTTTTAAATTTCATAACTTAACTAAAAAAAATTAATTTGTTAACATTTAACCAAATAATTTTGGTTAAGTAAATTTTTACAAATTTTAATAAAAACAGAATTAAAAAATTTGTAATTTTGTTCTTAGGAATTAGATTAACAATTTATTAACATTCAATTTAATTATATAAATAAGCAAGATAAGATAAAACCTGGTTATAATTGAATAAAAATGTACATAAATTAACAAGATAAAACCCGATGATAATTTAATATAATTTTCAATAAATAAATAAGATAAAATAAAACCAGATGACAATTGAATAAATTTTACATAAATAAATAAGATAAGATTTACAACAGATCAACAAATGAAGGAGGCCACTAATGAGCATCAGCCGTAACCAACTCGAACCATTGCCTCAGAGCTGTGGCAAGCGCTTCCGGCAACCCTGCAACGTCTCGGACGACCAAGAAGAATGGGAAGGGGAAGTTTTCGATGAACGGCTTCAGTTGTCCATCCTCCCACGTGAGAATTTCGTAAAACGAGTATTTGTTGTCGGTGGCATCGAGCACTAGGAAGACTATGAAAATTTTCTTGTCCCTTGCAGCTCTGACGGCGGCATTCACGGCGGCCGATCTTGCGTGTGTCTGTCCATCGCTGATAATTAGGAGAAGTTGCGCTATTTCGGAATTTCCGCCACCTCTGGCACCCGATAAAATTGCAACGCTGTCTTCGAGCATTCTGGCAAAGTTGGTTTCTTTTTGGTCGAAGTTCAAATTTGAAAATATTTTTGCACCAGAAGCATCACTGAAAGGCTGATCAAGAGGATGAAGTAATTTCGTGGACGACCCAAAACTGACAACTCCGAGTTGACCGACCTCCAGTAGAGTCAGAGCTTTGCTGACCAATGCAACACTTTGCTTGGCAAGACTGTCGGCTTTAACCTCGACCATCGATTGACTGTCGTCCACGGCCAAAAGGATGTGGTAATTACGCTTGTTTGGTTGGGTTCTCCTCAACCAGATCTTATCTTTACGAAATCCAGATGCAATGTATGCGATCACCTTCCTCATGTTCAACCGCTTTCCGGTCCTGTAATCTCCACGTAATTTTGATGCCTCTGTCGGTTCCAGAATAAGTCGCAATTGCTCGCAGAGTTGCAAAGCCAGACCAGACACTTTGGCTTCTTCTTCCAACCAAATTTCGGTTCCGGCTTGATCTTCACGGAGGAGTAAAGAAGTTTGGTCCATTTGATGCCTCGTTTTCTGTACGTCTTCATCAAAAGTGGCGCCTTCAATGTCATTTTCCTGCATTAACGTATGGAATGTAGTTTCTGGTGCTCTCAGACAGGATGCTTCCAGAATGTCCTCTCCCTCTGTCTCTAGAAGTTTTGGTTCCCCTTCATGTTCTTGTTGTCCTTGTTCTCGCTTCTTTGCCTCTCTTTTCTCCTTCGATGATGAATCTTGTTTCATTGCGTCAAGTTCCGAGACCTCCTCATCCTCAACTTCCATTGCCTCTTCCTCTTCTGGTAGATTATCGTTAGAAGTGCCTTTCTCGTCTTCTTTTGGACCCTCTTCGTCCTGAACAGGAGCTGGCTGTTCTTGTGCTTGTTCTTTGGTGCCTGCATCAACCAACTGTTTGTCAAACTGCTCTTTGCTATGGTGAATGTGTTCATACGCGGCACTCTCTTTCTCCGTCGGTTCTTCTTGGTCTTCTTTGGACGACTCGTTCACCTTCTCTTTCTTCGATTCTTTTTTGGTCATCAGGCCTTTGTGAATCTCTTTCTCAGACTCGCCAAGAATTCTGGTTTCGTCCGGTTTTCCTGGTTTTCTGGGCTGGTCGGGAATGTTTTCGTCTTTGGCTTCATCCTGAGTGGTCAAGGATGATTTGTCGCTCAAGTGGGCGTCGTCTCTGGTTTTGCTGTCACTCTCGCCGACTCCGTCTTTGTCTTCCGTTTTCTCGCCAGTTTGGCCTTGGTCGTCCTGAGCATTTTCCTCGTCTTCCTCGACTTTTCCGGCGACATCTTTCTGTTTGTCATCCTCGGTGAGATCTTTGCTGGCCTGGGTCGAGTCCATTTCTGCGGCCTGTGTTCGATCTTCCGTATTTTTTGTGTCCGTTGCTTCGGCCATTTCTTGATTGTCTTCTGCATTCTCTTCATTCAACTCATTTTTATCACTTTCATTTTCTAGCGTGTGCTGTACCTCATTCTTTTCCTCATTTGCTTCTTCATTTTCATTATCAGCATCTTTGTCTTTACTTGCTTCATCTTTCAACCCTTCCTCACCTTCTTCATCTTGGGGTTTGTCCTCTTTGTCTTTCTTCTCAAATTCTTCTTCAGGGAAGAGTCCTTGTTCTTCTATTTCCATATCATCTTCACCTTCACCATCTTCGTCCTTATCCTTCCCCTCGTTATCGTCCAATTGCATGTCGTCGTCCAGATCCATCGGTTGTTCATTTTCGTTCTCCTCGGGTTCTTTGCCTCCGTACTCGTCGTTGAAATCGTCGCCGTAGGTCTCTTCGTCTTCCTTCAGCTCATTTTCCTTTCTACGATCCTCTTCCATCTCCTCCAATTCTTTTTTGTCTTTCTTCTCTCCTTCCTTATCGTTCGGAGTCTGGTCTTTGTTGTCGTCTTTCGCCACCGTTTGAGACTCGCTTTGCTCCCCATCTCCCGGTCCGTCTTCTTCGTTTTGTTCTTCCTTCTCCTCGGATTCTTCGGGTTCGTCGTCGCCCCACAACTTCTCGTCCATCTTGTCTGCACCCTTTTCGGTGTCGCCCATTTGCTTGTCTAATTCATCTTCCGCTTTATCATCATCATCATCGTCGGATTTATCGTCTTCTCCTTCTTGTTGGATATCTTGAGTTTTACCTTCAAAATCTTCGCTCATTTCGATGCCTTTATCTTCCTCATTCAAATCCGTGTCTCCTCTTTCCTCGGATTCTCCTTCCTGGAGTGCGGATTCCAGCTGGTCCTCGGATTCTATCCTGTCGGACACGTCCTTCCTGCCCTCTCCTTCACCGAGTCCTGTGCCGTCCGCATCCTCAAACTTCATGCATCCCTCATCGTCTCCTTCCTCGAGCTCTTGTGGCCGACAGAAGCCCTTCAGCGCCATCTGCTGGAAGATTCCTTGAAGCGTTGTTAGGAGTTTGGACGTCGTTCTGCACGCCTCTACTAGCATCACCAGTAACGATTCACACAGAGATAAATATTGCTCTAACAGAGGAACCAAGAACTTCAAAACATCGACTAAACTTTGGTTTGATTCATCAAACAATGTTTTGGCCAAGTCGGACAGTAATTGAATGACGTTCGATAATTTGATGTCGTTAATATCCTTCAAAATTGAGGATATCAATCCATTGCTCAGCAGCAGAGGAACTTCTTCATCTTCGTCTTCCTCTTTCTCTATTTCGCCGGTACCAGAACAATGAGATTTGTAAACTTTCTCAATACCCAATCCAACAAAAGTGACCAATTGTTCGACAGACGGGATGAATTCTTGAGAACCATTTGCATTTGGAGAAGCTGTAAGCCATTCAGAGGTCTTGGTATGTTGGATTTTCCAGTTCTTGCTCCAGATTTCAAGTGAAGCTGTGATGGAAGTTTCATTCAAACCACCAAACAGACTTAAGATCTTCTGAACTTCATCATGAACAGACTCTAATTCACAGTTTTGTTTTTCTATAAACATCATGTGGTCGGAATTAACGACTCGGACTGTCTTGTGGAATGCGTTTATGTTCTTTCCTAAATCTGTGCAGATTTTATGCAATGAAGGGATCAGATCGTTGATCGTCACTTTGGCTTCGAGGATCTTCTCGGCCGAAACTACGGCATTGTTTGCGTCGATCGTGAACAGACTCGAGTTGGTTCGGTGTGACTCGAGGAGAACCGTCAACTCCTTGAGAGTGGTCAAGAGACAGACGGAATTATTATGGAGGCTCTCAGATTGTTGTAAGTATTCTTTTGTCATGATCGAGTTGCGCATCAGCTTGATATCATTAACAATGTTTCTCAATAATGCAACGTCATCATTCAGTGGACCGAGCGGGTTTCTCAGATCGAGGGCGAGCATCATCAAATGACAGGTCGATCCTCGCAATCGTTTAACGACTTCAGGTCCAAGATCGTCGTGAGGATTTTGCAACGTTAACATGAGATTAGCCTGTCTGGCAATACTTCTCAAGAAATGTTTCTCACAAGATTCCCACAAAGTACTTGGGAAAAAGTTCTTGTGTGCCACATTCAACTGCACTGGCTTCACTAAAAGATGCTTATCCAACAATGTTTTCTTCCATTGGTTAATTCCTCTGGTATAAATAACACCAATATTTGCAAGAGCTTTGAAAAGATCTGAAATACCGTCTCTTCTGCATTTCATGATGAACTTCAATTTCTGCATTCGTTTCTTCTGGTCTTGTTCGTTTTCTGCGATTGCCGCTCGCTTCGTCAGATCTTGGTATGTAGCGATGACCTGCACGGCGAGTTCTTCGACATAATTCGCATGACTGACATAGCGTACTTTATCGATCGACTTTTTGATGAAATCGTGAGAATGTTTCGTATATTTTGGAACTCGGGAAATTATTTTGCTTTGAAGCGTTTTAATTTCATCGCATTTGCTTTCGTTTACAAGAACAACTGCTCGAAGATTTGGAATAATTTTTATCTCGGCAGAATGATCGTCGAGCTCTTTTTCGTTCACTTTTGAGAAATCTTCTGTGATGTCCTTGAAAACCTTCGATGCTGGTTGCAGCAACTTTTTCTCCCAATCTTTCATGTGTTTGTGGAGCGTCCGACGGCTCTTGTTCACAGACTCTTTCACCGCAAAGAAATTAATGTCGTTCCATCTGGCGATTTTCACATACTCCTTCACTGCCTTCTTGATCGGCTCCAGTTCCTTCTGAAATTCGGCTTCAACATTTGGCAGAAACTGGTTGTAAAAAGTGTACAAATTCCAAGTAAGAGAAATATAATCTGCCGGAATTTCTTCATAATGGCTGCAGGCGACCAAAAGACAGTGGAACGACAACAGAAGTTCTTGACGGGTCTTGAAATCCCCGAGGGTGGAGGACTCCATAAACTGCTTCAACAAATCGACACACTGCAAAACTGAGCCGGGTTCTAATTTTTCTGAACAAAATATCTTGTAGAGATGTGGCCACCATTTCTGGTAGGCGTCTTCTCTTATCTTTTGAGCCACACTCTCCAAACACGACTTCCAGTTTTCCAACTCCAACTTGCGCCATTCGATGATTTGTTCTGTAACGGCGTACAAGAAATCTTTCAAAGAGACGCCTTTGTGTGCGTTCTGTTCCCATTCTTGCGATTTCTCCAAAACGGTCTCGAAACCGATGATAAATCTCATGAGTGGTGAAGATATGTCAAAGTTCAAGACTCGGTCGATTATTGTAGATATCATCAGCAAGGTCGGATGTGAGGAGAATTGGTTTTCCAATTCCTTCACTCTTTCCAACAAACAATTCAACAAACGCAAACCTTTCGAGCTTTGTTCGATGTTCGAATGCCTATAAATGTCGTAGTTTTGCTTCGATAAACTTTCGTCATCAATGGACTTGCTCTGTAATGACTTGAACTTATTATCTAAATGAATGACCAGAGATCCCAAGACATTGCGATCAACGCTGCTAGAAGACACCGGTCCCAAGTTTCTCAAAAGATTCTGTAAGATTTGTGATCTCAACAAGATCGGATTTAAGACGTCGTTTTCATTCGAGATAATGTCGGACTCGTACCAAAAGGAAGACGTGTACGACCGCAGTAGTTTGCTGTGAATTTTACATACTTCTTTGAATTCTTCCGTCGACAGTTGCCATTCTTCATCGACAACAATTGGAGGCGTCTCAACGACCTCTTTTTGCTCGTCTTCAAGCGAGAAACCTTCGAGGTCGTGGAAATCATCCTCAAATTCAGGAAAAGTCTCCTTGTAGTCCTTTTCGTTGATTTCGTCGTCGGTCTCCGTCTGGAATGATTGAGCTTTGTATTTGAAGAGAGCTTCGTCTTCCTCTTTTTTCCGCTTCTTTTCCTCCTCAACTTTTTCCCACCAAACGATGGTCTTCTGACTCAGCTTCATCAGAAGCTTCATTGCTTCGGCGTTAATCAAACCCGAATAATAAATGTAATTGTGTGTGTCTAGCAAGGACGATTTCAAAATCAGTCTTTGATATTCGGATTTTGGATTCGTGTTGTCGCAATGTTTTAGAACGGATTCGACCGTTGTGGTGAGGTTTTCAACACGACGTAGAGGCTTGACAATGTCGGGAATTGACGGAATTCTTCCAATTTCTGTTAATTGCGTGGAAAGGTTATTTTCAGAATTCTTTCCAATTTTGTCTTTTCTGTTTAGAGAAACTATAATCCGAAGTCCTTCGGCTATGGTGGCTATTCCGTGAAGGACTGGCGTGTAGATGTCGCAGAAAGGCCGGAAATCCCTTTCGGTGAGTGTGACAAAATTGTCGGAAGAAATGATGACACTCTTCATCGTGTTTATGTCGCTGGTATTATAAGAATCCTTATTGATCAATGACAACATTTTTTTCCCATCTTCCTCCAAGAGTTTGACGAAGAAATCGTTGACGGATTTCGTCAATTTGTGATAATCATCGTGATCGGGTCGATATGCGAGATTATCCGAGAGGTATGCAATGGTGAGGTTGGTTTCATCTTCGGAAGATTTCAACAACTTGACATAAGGATGCGTTCCGAGATTTGTGAATTGCGTCAAATTCAACTTGAAAAGAAGGTTGACCCAGCCATGCAGGATGATCTCGGAATTGAGCATCGTGGATTCCTCTTTCAGGTATTTGTGGAGAATCTTCTTCGACTCCACCGGATCAAGTGGGTCCAAGTGACTCATGAGGAATGCATGCAACAGGCCAGCAACGATGCTCAGGTGTGCGGCCGTTTCAAGTTTTTCCTCAATGGTCGTGCAAAGTTTCAGAGATTTCAAGGTTGATTGAATTGCCTCAAAATAGCTATTGATTAAACTGTCATCGAAAGGTGTGATTTGCGAGACAATGTGAAGTAACATTTCCACATCATCCACCTGATCAACAACCATAATGTCTTTCAATTTGAGGAAAGGCAGAAGTAATTCCCGGACAAAATCCAAACTCGATCGAAGGAAAGACATTTCGTAGGAATTACGAACGTCAGACAGGAAACTCCAGTTTCTCCAAAGGGTCGAAGAAAATTGCTCGATCTGATTTAGTTTGTCAAGATGCAGAGTCAAAGGGACCGTCTTGCGGCTCTCAAATGTCGAGAACATGAAGCTCAAAATAGATTTGGAGGGAAGCAGGATTTCTAAGGTGTCTGTCGGCTGATTGTCTGTGTGGTTCACCTCGTTGTAAAGAAGCCAAAAACTTGGATGCCGAGTGGCAGCCGAATGGGTGAGGAATTTGTATCTTTCCATCTTTGTGTTGCTGTCGAATGAAAAATCTTTGCAAACATTTAAATGAGATGTTGAAGGAGAGCTTTGAACCATCTTCAAAAAATTTGAACAGTTTGAATCTTTGTCGGTCAAGAGTTTGTACATATTTAGTAATATCAAATAATCCTTCACTGGCCACATCTGGACATCAAGTTCGTATTTTTTATTCGAAGTTTTGACGATTTTCTGAATTTCCTCAACTTTCAATTTTACTTCAGCAGAGAAACTTTCCTCCAAAAGTTTGTTACTTCCTTCCAAAATATTTTCGATCAATGTTTCTTTAAGGTCCTGACCATCTTTGGAAGCAATTAGTAAATTATTTGTGTAATTATTCAGAGTGTGCGAGAAAATCGACAGGCTATCGCAAGTCGTAACCTCGGAGTTCATAGATTCTTCACTTGAAAATCCTGGTGGAAGATGCATATGGGATCGTAGCTGAGAAACCAACCTATGCTTGTCGCCAAAATGTACGAGGAAAATTTCATCAAATTTCTCCACGACTTTGATGAGTTTGTTAGACATTGTACCATTCAATTGTGGTCTCAAACTGTCGTCGAAATTAAGCACCGAAAGATACTTTTTGAGCCATTGCCAATGTTGAACAAGTTTTGGCAGGTAGAGATAAAAGGCAGAATCGGATACTTTTTGCGAGAGAAAATTTATGAATCTGCCGAACCAACGAAGACCGGATAAAATTTCAATGGTTTCTTTGTCACTGATGTCGATGGTGGAACCTTGCGAGAAATCTCGGAAAAACTCGTTTATGGCCTCCTCCAAGTCAACAAAAAGTAAGATGGATTTGTGCGGCAGATACGATTTTCCAAGAACTCCGGCTTTGACGTCGTAAGACTTTTCCAAAAGAGTTCGGTGGTCGGACGCAATTTTTTTATTCTTTTTCTTTGTTTTCATTTCTACTTCCAATTTTTTGTTGCCGTTAATTTTATGACTTGCATTGAACCAAAGCCAAATATTAATTTTGTTACTCAAGTTACAGACAAGTTTCTCGTCAACATTTTTATGGAAATTCAACACCTGTTGATTGAACCTTGGGTCAGAAGATAGGTTTTCCCCGAAACATTTGCTTAACTCAGAGGCCGGGGAACTAGAAGAACCGGCAATACTTTGAAGTACGTCTTCAACATCGACTAATTTGCCGTCTTCTTCGAATCCGTTCAGAACTTTTTTGGGAACGATGTGTCGAATGCAAGACAAAAGCAGGTTCCAATGATGGTACGGAGTCATTCCAAACATGAGGACAATTGTTGGTATGATCTTGTGTTTGTTTTCCGGCATTTCAAAGGACAACGGAAGTGGCGACGATTGCCAGTGCGCGTTTTCTGCGTCCGTTTGTAGTGCCGTGTGAATGAGGGACACAGCAAGTCTCACAATGACCAACGAGGAGCTGTGAAGTAACTGGTGAGTCGAGATCATCATGTTGTTGTACGGCGGCCATGTCAAGTTGGACATTGCATCCGCCTTCAATTCTACAATCAGCTCCGAGATGGCCGACGAAATTGCTTGCCGAACTAAAGGTTTGCTTTCGCTCCTGTAAAAAAATTACATTAGAATTTGTTCATAAATAAGACCACTCAATTGTATAAAAAAAAATCAAAAACTTAAATCTAAACGAGTAATCAAGAAATGAAATCTGAACTTTTTCTCTAAATGGACAATTAAAAAATTCAGATTAAACATGGTTGTGATTCAAAATGACCGCATAAAGTTTATCTCAAATGGCTATCACGCAGTCTTAAGGCTGTGGAAACCCTTGATCCTTTTAGCAATGGTTTCCTTCATATTTTGATTTATTACAGACGTTGGGTAAAGATGTTGTAAAGCAACCAGAGGTTTTTATTATTATTATCTCCAGTGATCATTCCCTGAAGGATATAAGAACTGAAGTTAGAATGCTTCTTGGCTAAAATAGGGCTATAGAAAGTGTTGCAGAAGTTAAGGTTTTTTTACCAAAAATAGTACTAAATAAAACTTTTTTATCAAAAAAGTACTAAATTAAACATTTATCAGAAAACAGTACTAAATAAAACATTTAGCAGAAAATAGTACTAAATAAAACATTTATCAGCAAATAATACTAAATAAAACATTTATCAGCAAATAGTACTAAATAAAACATTTATCAGCAAATAGTACTAAATAAAATATTTATCAGCAAATAGTACTAAATAAAACATCTATCAGCAAATAGTACTAAATGAAATATTTATCAGTAAATAGTACTAAGAAAAACATGAGAAAATAGTACTAAATGAAATGTTGCTAACCTCATATAAGCTTGGTTGACCGCCTTCACAAGGGCATGCAAAGGCGAGTGTCCGATGTGCAAGAGTCTCGCAGCCACGGATGAAGCTCTGGCCAGAGTGACAATTCCAGGAGCCTGATAAGCTGGCACCACGGACTGTATCTTGCAATGGCTTTTGTAAAGGTTGTTCACAATCCACGGAGAAACTATTCCGTTGTGGTGAATCAGGGCTCGGATATCCTCCTCGCTCTTCCATGTGCCAAGAATGCAGATTTCAATTCCACGATTTCGCATGGCCCTGAAAATAAATGGTAATTAAGTATATAACTAATTGGTTAGACAACATTTGTTGTATAGTACAATAATTAACGTTTCTGACACTTAAATGGTTGAAGTTCATTATTTTTATTACCTCAACTAATATATTTAGAAAGTTTATCATAAATAAATAAATAAAAAACAAACTGATTGTTGAGCTTCATAATTTGTTACTTTAACCAATTTATTCAGAAAAAATTATGTTAAAGTTATCATCAATAATGAAAGAAATATTTAGTCTCCTAATCAAAGAAGAAAAAGATTAACAAACCTCGAAATTTCTCCGTGATCCGGATTCATTGTGAGGAAGAGCCTGAAGTCCGGATGTGGCTTGATGAATGGCACAGCCTCCCCGATGACGCCTCGTTCGTTCAATGACAACTTTCCGTTCGGTTCGAGCAACTCGTTCAGACGATCGAGGACGGATGCGGTGCAGATGTTGACACCCTCAAGGATCAGCCAATGACCTTCTTCGACGGCCCTGACCAGCTGTGAGTCGACCCACTCGAATTTACCTCCAACGGTCACACTGCCATCGGCTTTGACGACTTTTCGGAGTTTCTTCAAGCGGTGCTTCAGAGCGGTCAGGCGATCCTTGCCCGAATGCAAGGCCAATCCTTGGATCAATTGTTCCAAACATTTGCATTGACGGACGAAGCATTTCAACTCCTCCGTTGTTGTCGCCTTGGCCGGTCTTCCCTTCTTTGCTTCGGTGACGTCATCCCACAGTGTCAGCAGATGCTTCAACTCCGCAAAGTTTTTTTTGCCTTTGAGCAACAGATTACGAGATCTTTCCTTGACTTCTGTTTCCACCTCGTCGTAGATGTCTCCCAAGGACCGGCCGTGATCTACTTGGTGGAAGCCGCCAATCAGTTCGATGACGTCCATGTGGGAATTGATCGGGATGCTGTAGATCTTACGTCCGACTACCTTTCCGATCAGGTGTAACAACGGACTTTTTCCTCCGGTGCCCACAAGTATGGACATCCAATTCATATTGATACAGTGGATTAAACTCTCCAGATAAGGAATTTGATCTCTCATTAAACAAAGCTTCGATTCCAAACTATTCAAACTGTCGTCTCCATTTTGACTTCTTGAAATTCTTGCTTTGCCGACCTGCAAATGTTTTTTGTTTATGGAGAATCCTCCTTCATTGGAGTGACAGGGATAAGAAGACCCGAACACTTTTCTGTATGTCTCAAGCAGCTTCATTTTGTCACTTTCAGTTCTCATTCGATTGGAGTAAATGAGGTTCACAAACTCCCCCGGATTGTAATTATCTGCACCCTGATTAGACTTCATTGCAGAGCACCATCGGAACATGTCACGAAGATTGAACTCCCAAGGTCCTCCGGCGTATCCCCAGAGCCTCTCGAACACAACTTCTTTCGTCAAAACCTCGTTAAATTTAACCATAAGGCTTAGAATTTCAGTCGGAATTTCCTTGAAAGTTGCCGACAAGATTGTGTTGAAATCTTCAGATGATAATGGCTCAACATGAACTTGAGTGAACCTGTTGAGGAACGATTTGGGGAGACCCTTACGAGCACCGCCCTGGTATTGAGGATTCTGGCAAGCGAATATTTTCGTCTCGAGATGCTTCACTCGGAAGGTTTTGCTCAACTCTGGGACAAAAATTTCCCCTCTGTGATCAAAGCAAGCATTCAGACCTTCCAGCACAGACTGCGAGGCGAGATTCAACTCGTCAAGCACCACCCAAGAGCCTCTCCTGAGTGCTTGAAGAAGAGGTCCGTCCCTCCAAGCAAACTTCCCCCCCTTGCTCCCCTCTACCGGGAGATCTGCACCGAACAGGTCGCTGATGTCGGTTTGTTCCGAAAGATTTATCCGGACTATTTCGTGGCCGGATGCTTTCGCCAACTCGATGACCAGACTTGTCTTGCCCACGCCCGGACTTCCTTCCAAGAGAATCGGCCGAGTGAGTTGCAAGCCCCGAAGGAGTCGCAGCAGATTGATCCGAGTTGTCGGAGCTTCGAATGTGAATAAATTATCGGAGGAGTATTCAACTTGTCCTTTATTTATCAAGAAAGGTGAAATACCAAAAAGTTTGTCATCATTAACAAGAACAAAATCGGAAGAGTTATTCAATGTCGGATTATCTAAGACTGGCAACTTCGTTAGCTTCTTCAACTGTAGACGGAGAAATTGCAAACTCGCTTTTTTTAGTTGCCTCCATCCGGCAACTCCAGTGCCCGTTAAGCCAGACCCTAGACCATCAAGGAGAATGAGACAAGCACCATGAATATAAGCCAGGCCAACATTGCAGTCTGGCTTATCGGCCATCTTGTTGACAAAAGTGACCCAAGATAGGATATCTCTAATACTAATTATGCACTTGCTCCCCATTTCTGTTTTGGTAAAAGTTTTCAAAAAGTCGAGCATAGCATTTCCAACTCCACTGTCATTCTTCTCATCATTGAGAACAATGTTCTCTATTATGTTGTGTTCGATGATGCTGTGAACATCCGACCCAGATCGACTGATTTCTACTTTAGGACACCAGATTTCCGTGAATCTGTTCCTAAGAGCGGGCGAGAGTTCCTTTTTTCCATAGTCGCCTCCGGGATTCATCGTTCCTACCAGACGGAATGTTTCGTGAGCCACGATCGTGTCAGGGTCGGAAGACTCTGATGCTCCGTCCGAGCACTTCTCCACAAGAACGAGGGTTCTCTCCGGCTCAAGAACCGAATTCAGTCGTTCCAGTACGCTGTCGTCCGCCAGAGAAATCTCGTCCGCTAAGAACAGTCCACCGTCTTTCATGGACAAGATCAGTGGGCCATCGACCCATTCGAAAAGTTTATCATCGTTGGCCTCCGTCCTTCGCACTGGCCTCAATCCACCAAGGAAGTCGGCTCCTTCTGTGTGCATGTGACAATTAACCGTGTAGAGTTTCTGCACATTGTGAGCAGCAATCATCTGGCAGATGGTGGTCTTGCCACAGCCGGTGTCGCCCACAAGCAATACTGGCTCTTCAAAGGAAAGTGATTTGGCCGTAAGGATGTACAACCTTCGCATGTCGTATGTCCAAACCACGTGGTCGAACCCATCAATTTGGGTCATTTCTTCCAACAAGGCTTTTGTTACCGAAGAAGTTTCATCGGATATTGTGAACAAATTTTCTTTTACTACCTTCCTTTTCAAGATTTTTTCAAGACTCTGAAAGTAAAATTTTGAATGAAAAAATAGAACAGATTTTATCTTTTCTGTAAACATTTATGTCTAGCCTGAAAGATAATGTATTCAGGACATTATGATTGTAGTAGAAAAAGAAGTCATTGGTTAAACTAGTAAATTAAGATTTGATTAACATTCCAAACATATTTTTTGGTCTACAGATGTAGAAGACTGAGTAAGACCACAATTGGAGTAATGGAGGTGACTTTCCATATGACACTGCTTGTTCAAATTTCCGTTGCATGCCATACAACTAGTGGAACTATTTCCTTTAACAGCTAATGCATGATAGAATATTAAAAAAATTTAATTTTAACTTTTATTTCTTTCTCTGCCAAAGATTAAAAAAATATTGGCAAATTTTCAAACCCAATAAATGTAAATATTTTACCTTTTGAACAATCTCGGCCTCAGATTCCACCCTGACTCTACCGGCCAGCACAAGATAACCTTCGTCCGCAAGATGTTGATCCCAGTCGTAGAATTTGGCAGTCTGTTTTGGTGCCAGACGATATCGTTCCGCCCATCGGAACAAATCTCTCAATGTGATGAACGATTCTTTGCCCTGAACAACAATAAATAAAAAGTCACATTTGATTTTTAAATAACAGATTAATTGACTTATGTTAACAGATACTCTTCAGAAATTTCATGCAAAAGTAATTGGTCTAGTCACTATTGGGTGACTCAGATACAATAAAGAGAGGATTGATGAGCTTGCTTTGCAGAAAAAAAGAGACAAACTGAATAATATTTGAGGATTTTATATAGCTAGTCAAATTTAACTTAACTAATCTCAGTTCCCTTTCACATATCATCCTTAATAAAACTACCCACACCAAGTGATGTATACCATAGGGATATGCAGCCAACAAATGGCGTTTCTTTCAAGTCGGCGAAGGGTTAGCATACAAGATTTTAAGGAATATGGCTGACTCAACAAACCTGGAAGATGTTCGTTCCTCGCCGCTTGTTTTGCAGTTCCTTCAGAACACTGATCATCTTCTTGGCATAAGACAGCGGCACTTCACAACGTTTCGTCAGGATTGTTTCCAACTCTATGTGAGGAATCTCTTCAAAATGAAGTTCTATGAACCTGTTACGGAAGGCCCGAGATAGAACCTGAAAAACATCACATTTAGTACATTTAATGTGCCACAAAAATTGTTCTTGATTATAATGATTAAATTAGAACATAATCTTAAAACATTGTTATGAACATTTATTATTGTAGCTATTGAGAAAAACATTTGTTCAAACTAAGTTACCTTTAACTTAAATGTAATTGAATATTTAATCAAACACCAAAAACACAAATACAAATTGTTAATTACTTCCAGATCTTAAAAACATGAAATATTCTACTCAGGCAGGAGTTAATTATTTGAATAGTATACTTGAAAACAAAATGTTAACAAAGTTTAACTGACACACAGATTTTCTATATTGGACTTATATTTAAAATTAATGAATAAATATACATAAACATTTATAAATAAACCTCTTTACCTTACGGCCACCATACAGCCCCGGTGGATTTTGTGTCGCAAAAAGCATAAATCTTGGATGAGCTTTAACGACCTCCTGAGTTTCTGCGATGTACAGCTCTCTGTTGTCATCCAAAAGACGATTCAATGCCTCAAGAACATCCGATGGAGCCAGATTCAACTCGTCCAATATTATCCAGTGTCCCATTCGCATGGCCGTTACGAGCACACCTTTGAAAAGTATTCAGAAATTTAATCATATAAGTAATTCAAATCAATGAAATAAAATTTAAACAATTTTCAAAACAAGATTGTGATTTTCAGTGAAAGTTGGTGTTACTTTTTCAGAAGTGAGAAGCTTTGGAATAATATAAAAATAAGTAAATATTACTTAGAATTAAAATCAAAAATTTAGGATGACATGGATGGATTAACAAATACATTATAGAACCTTCACTTCACGTTCGGTAATTTTGATTTTACTACAGTGCTTTAAAAATTACAATATAGAAAAAAAGTATTGTTGTTGTTTTTAAAAATAATTTACCTTCTTTGAATACAAGTTTTCCGTCCTCATCTGGCGAATACAAGCCGATATATTCTTGTAAATCCGTATGTTCGTGATTGTTGATCCTGACACAACTGTTGCCAGTGAGTCGAGCCAAATATGTTATTAGAGACGTTTTACCAACAGAGGTTTCACCCTGTAGAAGAACAGGAAACCGTCCCACACCAACGATACGAACAAGATCTTTCAAGTTTCCACGAACAGTCGGTGTTAGAATGTACTGAAACGTCAAGATGTTATTATTGGTGAATAGATTCATAATGTTGGTATAACAAACACATAAGATACATCTTAAGAAATAATTATTCAAATAGAAATGTCAGACCACCTATACTTCACCAAAGACTAGTGTGAAAAAATCAATTTCCGAAAATATTTTATAAATTAAAATCAAAATAAATAAATTTTTCATAAATCAAAATTATGAAAATAAAGAAAGCATTTTCATTTTCAAATGTGTTAAAATGTTTCAATTAAGGCAAAAACAAATTTTCTTCATGTCATAAAAAAGAAGACATTTTTTTTGATATAGTAGGGCATCCATCAACCAGAGGTAACAAATGGTTTCAGTAAAAGACAAAAACCTATATTACAGATTAATTGAGCTTGAATTTTTTTCTGGTCGTTGAAAAAAAATACAAAAAAGTAGTAAAGCTCA
>JARUHE010308602.1:0-12227 GCA_031471125.1 Archaeomysis grebnitzkii | reverse complement strand
CCTATATTATTATATAATATACTATCATTATCATTATTATTTAATATATATCATTACTACATATTTATTTTATTATTATTATATGATGTGTTTGATCGACGATCACCCAATATTTAAATCCTATATTTAATCGTAATATCCTATCTTATTCTATCTTATCCTACCATATCCTATCGTATCCTATTTCTTGGCTTTCTTGGCAGAAAGAATAGCCTTCCATGGAATATCACTGATATCACTGATATCTGTATCCCAATTTTTTTTCCAGCTTACGTTCTTACGTGGCCTTAGGTTTTAGGAATGCGTTGGTGTCTCCTTTTTTCCCGGCGAGATCAAGATTGAGGCAGGGTTGTGTTCTGGTTCTTGCGTTTCTATGGTTTTATGGATTGGATAATGGGAAAGACAGTTCTTGAATCTGAATGCGGAGCACCGCTGAGAAAATTAAAGATCATGGATCTTGATTTTGCAGATTATGTAGTAACTTTTGATGAATCATTGGAAGTGATGGTGCGTTCCTTGGAAACACTTAGTCGAGCATCAGAACTCCTTACTCTTGAATTCTGTTGTAGTTAAGAGTTAAGGTTACAAATATTGACATCCAACCTTCGTCAACATTTCGAGTGCGAAACGCGAGAGTTAAACTTTACGGCCATTTTTTTTACCTGGGTACTAATGGAGGAGCCGCTCAGAGATCAACAGGCGTCTGTTCTTGGTCCCCGCTGTGATGAATTTACCTGACCGTAGGATTTTTAGGTGTCTACATTTCTGAAGAAGGACTAGCACGAAGCTGTTTGGTGCTATATTTTTGGGTTCTTGCCATATGACGGTGTGACTTATAAGATCAAGAGCTCTGAAGGTACGTTATCCAAACTCATTTAGTACGCGTAACCCACGCATAAACACAGGATACCGTTGGAATGACTTCGTTCCTAACGATACATTCCACCGTGAGGCTGGGATAGACAAAGTGACCTGGATGATTCGACAGCCCCAGTTGCGACTGTATATGCATTCGAGCAGGTTCTCGGATGCGAATCGAGTGAAGTGGGTTATATCTGTTGAGATTAACTCTTCTTGGAGACACTCTCGTGGTACCCCTCTAATGTCCTGATTTCAGAGACCACGTGGCCACTGTGAGGAATTGAGTAATGCTGGAAGAGTACAAGCATTTACAACTGTTCGCAGACCCGAGGGGCTGGCGGATGAGAGTTACTGAGGTTAGGTTACACGCTGTATCGGTGTGTTCCCTCATTAGTAGTAAGTGTAGTGGTATATATAATACTTGAAATTTAAGTATAACACACCCAATGTTTAAAATAAAAACCTTACGTTATTTCATTAATAAACGATACAATGATGTATTTAAAATAGCTCTTAGAGTTATAATATCAGATATGTAGTTTCTCATTAAATATAAATAAAGCAAATATAATCGTAAGAATATAACTTTTACTAAAGATATATAAAGTTTCTTAGTAAGATTTAGTACATAAGTTTTATGAGTTTTATGAAGCGATTTCTAAGATATGTGTTTCATAAAATAATAATTTCAATAAGCTAAATTGAATACGAATATTTGTTAAAGTCATAACCGTATTTAGAGGACTAAACTTTTTATTAACAATTAAAAAAATATATACATTTTCTTTACTAATGTTTAAATAGTTCAAGATCGACTTATACTACTGCAAACAGATTATCCTATTCCTAGAAATTGATTTTGAAATTGTTTTCCTTAAGTAACTAATGTACAGTCGTTTAAGAAATAAATCTTTCCACAAATGAAAATATACGAAAATATAAGGTTTGGATCATTTTGCTTGTGGTGAGGATTTAAAATCATAAGCTTCAATCTTCCAGACTTCCAACATATGTTTGCAAAGAACCACCAGCAGCTTAAGAGCAAACAAACACTACATGTCTGATGTAGTTAAGATGCATTTGATTTAGTCTTAACCTTTTAAAACTTTTCCATTGCCTATACAATTCAAGTAAAAGGATGTGATGATGCTGGTGATGACCCTTATGATGAGCCAGGCTACATTTCATCCTTTAACAGAAATGTATTAATTTTCAATGAATTTTCATATTTTTAATAATACTACGGATTTATAAAAGAAGTTTAACAAACCTAGAAGAAACAAATCCATGTTGCGTGTTTAGTAAAATAGATTAATGATTAACAATTTATCATTATTTTATAATTGAATGATCCTTTATTAAAAACAAACAGTTTATAAGTCATAATTTTATTTTGGTTACCCATGAAAAAACAGAGCCCAAATACTCTTAAAAACCGGTATTTTTTCAAAAAATAAAAATATATATATATAGAAGTTTGTCTTACTAAACATTATTGAGTAAAATTAATAGTTCTTCATTTTATTGTAAGTGAAAAATTATAAACCAAACTTAGATTTTGATTAAACATATACAAAACATACATTTACAACATCTACTATTTAAATAAAGAAAATATTTGTTTATAAGGTTTTTAGTAAAGCTGTTGAGAATCTATGTGTTCATTTAATTTTAGGTAAACATTCCTTTTATTCTAGTGAACATTCCTGTAAAATGAAAAATGAAATGTTGATTTTTCAAATGTTTCAATGTCCATAAAAAAACACCTACAAAGCTATTATTTCAACAAAACTAAAATTTTAGTTGTAAAAACTTCCAGGATGGTGGCTCATGCATTGGACTAGATAAGTGTTGATGTCATATATACATTTTTTTAAAATCAATAGAAAACATCAAGCTTATTTTTTTTTGTTTTGATATTTAATTATCTTAGAAATAGTTGCATGAAATCTAATTGTATTATAAAATAGACGAACATTTTTTAAATTGTGATGCACAGGAAAACCAACAAAAACAGAACGGAAATAAATGAGATTTCGTTTTCGCTGTTTAAACCACTACGCATGAAGTCTAGCATTCCACCCATAAAATAGAAAATGTTTTAGCAATAACTTTAATGAAATCTATTCCTTACAATTTACACTAATGTAAATTGTTAACATTATGTGGTCAAGCCATTTAAATTAAAATATTCTTGGCGAACATTGTTTAACAAATTTTAAAAATTGAAATTTATAATTTAATTTTTTTAAATTTACAATTAAACTTCACATTAAATGTTAAAAAACACTTATTGCGTAAAAAGATAGTAGACTCACAAACTGATATATTAAGTTAAAACTTTATGAGAATGAAATAAGCGCATAGAAAAACTTACAAAACAAGGCAAAAACAAAACCTTTTGAAAAACACAGCCAAAATTAAAACTTGCAAAATATTTCACACAAAAGTGTTTTTAGTTCTTGTTTTTCGAGTGACAAGACCCAACTAAAACGATCCAGATGTCAAAACTTGAAAATCTTTTATTGAAACAAAAATAAAATTGTTTGATTAAAGCTTTGAAACACGATAGAAACACGGGTTTGCCATGAAAAAAAACATGACATTTGACTTCCATATTAACTTCAATGTATTTTAATTTTTATTGGAAGAACCATCAAGTCTTAAATGATTAAATTCATCTATAAGTTTTACACGCATATATGCGGTGTAGAACAAGGACACAAATACAAACTTTTATATTAAATTAATTAATGTATTTAAAGTTAAAGCTAAATCTAACACTGAATGTATCTATTATCTATCATCAATCATGTGTTCATATTTATTCTTATAGGAGCTCGTTAGTTCATCAAGAACGACCTCGAGTTTAAGTTTGTCATCCTCATTTTTTCTACAGTCAACCCTTTGATTCATGGAGCCTTTCCCATTATACAAATTTTGTAAACTTTTGAGAAACAATTACCTAACTGTAGTAAAACAAAATTTCATTGTTTAAAAAAACAGAAACAACAATTATTGAAATATGAGGTGGTCACGGTAGTTACCAACTTGCAATAGGGCTATTTCTCCTGATACCCTGTAGTTACCATTATACATTTGTGTGTTTATACAGGCAAATATTTATTTTCTTTTATACATTTGTCTAAACATAAACTAGCTTGATTTGTAGCACTGTAGCTATGATGTTACATAAGATGGAATACGCCATTAGAGTTATGTATCAACGATGTTACATGAAACGGTTTAAGTGTAAGTGTTTCAGCCATATCTAAGAATTATTTAAGGATTGTTTGTTTTTGAAGAGATTGTTCACTACAGGCAACAGTACCGTTCATATTATTAACAAGTACGAGTATTATTGTTTACATAAAAAGTTCTCTTAGGTTTTCCAAAAAATCTTGTTTTATCATAAGCTATATGATAAATTGGCTAGGTCTATAACTCTTAAAATGGCTATTATTTAAGAAAATGGACACAAATTCCTTCAGGCGTTCTACCTTAGAATTTCCAGTTCAATATGATATATTGGTTAGGTCTATAACTATTAAAATGGCTATTATTTAAGAATATGGACATAAAATTCATTGAGGCGTTCTACCTTAGAATTTCAAGCTCTTTTTTTTTGGTTAGAATGAAATTTTCTCTAAACCTTCAAATAAGAATCTCAGTTAACCATAAATTTCATTTTTTTTATAAAATGTATCTTTTAATAAGTGAATACTGTGTGCACAAAAATATCCTCAGTGACACCAGTGTATAATATTAGGCTCTTTATTTTAAATTAAACAAACGTTTCTGTAAAATAATTTGTTTATTATTTTGAAAAACGGACAGAAATTTGGTAGTCCACATGTCATGGAACACCAACAAGACCAGCACCAATAATAACAACTACAATCAAATGTCATTTATAGAAGCGTTTCCAAACACAGCTTAAAAAGAGATTCAAATTAAATGTTCAATCTGTTGTTACATCTTCAATACCAGCCGTCAGGTATTCAGTACTTTCATCAGCAGTTAAATCTATAAACCTAACTTGGTTACCGAGTTAGATAATTTGTTGGTTGAATGAAACTTTTACATTTGTATTGTATTACTTTTAACCGGCACACAAATGGGTCTTACATATCTCCAAACTAACACTTTTCCAAGAATTTTTAATGATATGAAGAGTATGTCGAATTTTGAAACTTTTAATTTAGTTCCTGTTTAGCAATTATGGACATTATTGAACCATACCGAAGACAATTGTAAATAAACAACTTTTATAACTGGCTGAGTTAATTTAATTGGTCATAATTACTTTACAGTTTACTGTATAAGTTTACACGAATTCAAAATTTACAAGGAGTAAATTTTACAGACAACCATATTTTTTAGATACGTTTTTTAGGTTATCATGGTCCTAAATCATCAAACTGCTCACAACTTTTTAGTTTTTATTTTTAAGCGATGTCTGTTTGTAATGAAGTTAAGAACTATTTATTTTGAGTAACTTTTATTGTGATTAAACCTTATCTTAGCAAACATTAATATGTTTTTAAAATAACAACTTTTTAATTTGTTTTTTTTCCAATTTTTTTAAATCAACTTTTTTTTATTTACAGGCAGTTTTTTTAGAACACAATTCAGAACTATACATTCTCAACAATTTGTACTAAATAGTTTTTTACAAAAACCTATATTTGTAGTATATTATTGTTTTAATATTATCATTTTTATTATTTGAGATAACAGATGTTTAAAAGTATATTTCTTAAAGCGTTAACCAAACTTAAATATTGCTTATCACTTTTTAAATAAAGTTTTCATGATAATATAAAGGAGAACTAATAATCAGCAACGTCCTTTACTAAACACGGGAGATTGATTTGCTTCCTCTTGTTTTGTATATATATTAGTGTAGTACTACACACAGTAGTTTTTTATGTATTGCACGAAGGTTACATATAACAAAAGGTAGGCGTACTAATTAAGATATATTGTTCGCAATTATAAAACGTGGTATCAAAATATGTGTCTCAATTATGATTGATTCAATTAGGAGGTTTGCCTGTATATTTATATTAAATAACTAATTTTCCGAGAAAATTTTTACAATGTGAAATCAGAAGGTTAATAAAGATAATATGTTGAAAAGAGCTAAGGCTAAATGACAGCTAAGAAGAACAACGTTGAGATGAGCTAGGATTAAATAAAGGCTAAGTTGGTTATAATAGCTGAGCCACAAAACGGTTACTTTAAGTTATAGAAAATTTAGATTGTTCCAAAGTTATGAGAAAAGTTTCTGGTTTCTTCAGAAAGTATGATTATAAGTCGCTATTCTCGAGTGAGGCTGAACTATTTATTAGACGAGCAAGAATTTTACTTATTCGTTTTCTCTGTTCATAAGATATATTAAAAACTGTAAGACATTATCATACTTATGTTAAACAATTATTAATAAGTATAATAAATACCAAAAAGTGTATAAATATCACATAATTATTAAACAAATTTTATCCAAATATACTTGTGGTCGCCCTCAACTTATTCTCTCAGTAGGAAACCAACGGAGCCCAGATATCCAGTCACCTAATAGGGTGCATCTAGAGTTGCTCCTACAAATTGGGCCAGTCAAGGATTATATATTCTGGAGAATGTGTATGTGATAAATAGTATTCTCCAGTCAACGTTGATGTATGTTGAGATTGTATGTGGTGTTCACATTTGAGTCTAGTTAGGTGTACATGTGTGTTTCTTGGAAGCATTTTGTTTCAGAAGGATCTATTTTTGGTGGTTGTTGCGAATGATTATGTTATGTTGTTTTTATGTGGTTATGTGTATTCTTCGGTATGTGGTTGTATATATCTATGTGAATGTTAATTAGTTGGGCGGGTTATAGTGGAGAGATGCTGTTAACAATTTGTAAATAGTATTTGGTTGGCGCAATTGTATGTACGGATGAGGAATTTTCCTTGTGTGGTTTGTGTGACTGGGAATTGCTATTAGGAGTATTTTTTTCTCATGTGGTGGATTTGTTGGTGTTTCCAGTACAAATAAAAAATTATATCAATGACAAATCAATCTCCGGTGGCTTTGCAGGTATTGATGTTAATAAAGTTTTAAACTATTGCCCTCAGCCGTCCAGGGCTTGCTCTTCAAACCACATGAGCAATTGTTCATGTGTTTTGAAGAACAAACTCTGGACAGCTGAAGGCAATAGCTTAAAATTTACATCACATTAATGCCCACAAAGTCATATCAAGTTTTGTAGGTGAGAGTGTAGGAACTCAGCTGGAATGGACATAGTGTATTGTTGTTCGAACAAACTGTTTGTGTATAACTGTTTAAAAAATCTGTTTTCTCCGAGTTTCATACTTCCAATAGTTAGTCATATTTCATTTAATTAAATGTTTGTTTTTCTTTTTAATGACCTTGTGTGTTATTTTAATGGTATTTACGTGTCAAACTTTTTCCAGAAGAAGAAGTCGATTGAGTAAGGTGGTATGTGGGTGAACATTTGATTAATATCAGTCTGGTATAACAAGTGTTGTATTAGATTTGGTTGGGGATGCTGTTATTCTGTTTTCTTGGGGTAAACTTTCGATGGTGGGGAATTTGTGTATGTAGTTTTGTAAATAGAAAATGTCAGTTTTATAATTTGGTTGTGTTGATGCAAGTTGTTAAGTTGTATGCGCATAATAAAAATAGTGCGTCTTGATGGGCAGTGCAGAGGGGAAATCGAGCAAAAACACGTTGAATAGTGATAGAGAGAGTTATTCTTTGATGTATATGACGTATACCAGTTTCGAGCTGTTTTACTGTTGTTATATATGGTTGTGTTGCAGGACATGCAATCTTTATTCATTTTTATCGTGTCTATGACTGATTTAGAGGGAAGGATATTGTGTTCCAATCGATCAAGTTCATGTTGCGTTACCATTGAGATGTGTTGTACTAGAATTTTTGGAACCAAAATCGTGTTTGGAAGGTTGTGCTCTGGGGGCATGAAGTTGGATTTTGTTGAGGATAAGTCTTTCCATAATTAGAGATAAGGGATAAAGTAAGATTTGAAGATAGCGTTGGGTGCTTTTTTGATTTCAAAAGATTATAAGATATAAATATCATAGCATAATAAACATGTTTTATTAAATAAAAAATATAATTATCAAAAGAAATACATTTTTCACCGTTTGAGAGGATAGTTAGTTCAGATTTCCTAATAATTCCCTAACAATACAGTGTAAGAAATTCATAAATATATAGTTGTCATAATAAAATAATATAGATAACATAAAAACAGTTTTCATAGTATACGTGTATAAAACACATAACAAGTTATTGTGTTGTGTACCGAAAGACTTAGAGTTTTGAAGTGATTGTTGGGCTCTGCGAACAACAAAAGTTTTAGAGAAATTTTATTCGTAAAATGAAACGTGTTGTCGCTGAGCAGTTTTATGTTTGGAAAAAATAAATATTCGAACTTCAAGAAATATATTTTTGCTGATTCATCGTTCTTTCATATCATTTATTTCACGTATTTCTCACACTGCATATCTACACAAGTATTTTTGTATTATGTTATTTGTCCAATAGAACATTGAGTTTGTCTTTTTTGATAATTGTGTCTTAATCTATTTTTTTTAACGTTAGACAATCGCAGACTTTTTCAAGACATTACACTAATCGTTTTTACTTTAAACTGAAATGTATGTAATGGTGCTACTCTTAACAAGTAGTCCTTACATGAAATAGCTCAGTTTTGTAATAGTGTAAAAGCTCTGTTTTTGAAACTCCCATTTTAATCACCTATGTGCTATGGTACAATAATGAGACAAAAACGTTTAGTGGAAATACCTTTCAGCAAAATTTAAAAATGTTAATCTAGATCTAGAATGTTAATAAATAAATATTATATGGTGTAATCTATATGGTATAATCTGCCTGGTATTAATAATATTAATATTAATTAATAATATTAATATTAATTAATAATACTAATATTAATTAATAATATTAATATTAATTAATAAATATTATATGGTATACACTATAATTCACAATCCCACCAATACACACACTCATATATACATGCATACGTAGACTTAACTTTAACTTCAATCATAAATATATGAACAGTATGTATTTTGGAATAAACAATGCCGAACTGGTTATAATTAAAAAAATATATATTAAAAACTTTGAATGTAAAAATAATAAAACACGCCGAAAAAATAAATTTTAGGTTGTAATTCTACTTCTTAAGTAATGTTTTTATTAAAAAAAATATATTTCATCAAAGTAATCAGTTGATTAAAAAATATTTAAAAACCTTAATTTATACAAACAAATTACAAATAAATGTACAAAATATTCGAACTGTTTGCGTTGATTAAACCTTAATTGTGAATCTGTGATTCAACAACCTAATTATGGGCATTAATTATCTCTGGGTGTTCAGTTTATTATATGATTTTAATCTAATTCTTTGTGGTTCTTATGTACTTTTGTACTTATCATTATATTAATAACACTGGGGTACAATCTGAGAAAAATTTTATGTTGAGGTAGATTTTATGCTGATTAAACTAAAATTGGCTGATTTAAAAAATGCAATTACTTTTCTTCTAGCACGTCAATTTTTTCTCCACAGCTTACCCTCCGATAAGCAAAACTCCACTGGCTAGCGTAGTAAGACTTGGCAGCTGCTTACGATTGGATAGGATATTACGAATAAAAGTTTATTTTTACTATACCTAATAAAGATTGCAGTCGTGCCCGTTTCTTTCACATTTCATTGTACGTCAATATTTGTAATTTTTTATAAAAAAGAAGCCCAGTAGAGTACAGTATTTTTCATGTTTTTTAAGAAAACGAGGGTCCTATAATTTAAAAACATGACCTAATAGAGAAATTATGCATCTATATTTAGTTAAAAACAGCTGTCAGACCTAACTCAATAAAAAGTATGTTCCCTAATGTAATTATTAGCAAACTTAATACAACAAGAATGATACATAATAACTGAATCATCTTGGTAATACAACTGCAAAAACCTTAGGAACCAAATCCCGCTGCTGATAAACAAGAACAGCGCCATTCAATGCAGCCATTCAAATAACATTATCGTTAGTATCTTCTGGGATCAGACTAAACGAGATTTGAGCTACAGCATCAGTCTTCAATTCCTGTTTACCTCTGACTCCTCTTACATAAATCAGATTTCATTTTAAAAGGCAAAATCTGATTCTGGTTATTATGTACTTTAGGTTTTTTTTTTAATTTTCTACGGCTTGTGTCTATTTCTCGACGGGTTATAGTTTTTTTTATTAATTTTAGAACAATGTTTGCTTCGAATAAAATATAGAGCTTTTTATAGAAAATACATTTTTATTGAACTTTTTTATTTTTATAATTTATAGTTTTTCAAATAATTGTTTTTCTTGTGTTTTAATTTTCACGAGTTTTAAATTTTTTTAAAAAAACAACCTTGTTTTTTTCTTCATTTATATGATTGCTTACATGTGATAAAATTTTGAGAAATTAATTATTTACACTTTTATTAAAAAACTCTAGATAAATTTACATCTTTTGAGCTGTTGCTAGAAGTATGTTTTTACAGGATTAACTGAAATCAAAAATTGGCTTATAACTTTTTGTTTTTGATATTACAGAAATGATTAATTAGAATGAGATGAATAATTATTAATTTGGAACAACTTTTATTTCTCAGGGTTAAGAACATTTAATGTTTTGTTTATAAATTCTGTATTTTTCATTTTAAGAGAATACCTTCTAGACAGGCTAGTTCACACTTTTTTTTAAAGTTGTTTTTTCATTTTTGTTCCAAGATGTATTATTTATATTTAGTTTTTTTTCATTGTATGAGATTCTGCTAATGTTTTTTTTTTAATTTTTATAATGTTTAATTTCCCTAAGTTGTTTTCCTTATTTCTCGAATTTTTTCCCATGTTTTTTTCCAATTATTCTAAACTTCTTTCAATTTCTATGTCTGTATTTTTCATAATTGTGTTTTGTTTATTTATAAATAATGAAAATTATGTTATTATTAATGATAAGAATATAAAATATTTTATTATTCAACACCAAGGAAAGTTTTTTAACTTGGTAATTTATAGAATTTATTTTCAGTGAATAACTTTATAGTTCGATCACGTTTCATTTATATGTTTGATGGTGTTGATAAGCAAATTTTTATAGTGAAAATGCCACTAATAATGATGCTAATGATAAGGGTAATGTTTATGATAATAATTATAATAATGCATGATGGACGATGATAACAAAAACAATACTAACATAACTAATGTGGATAATGTTAATGATATATATGTATAGTGACGATGGTGAAGATAATTATTTATAGTGACGATATAGAAGATAATTATTTATAGTGACGATGGTGAAGATAATTACGTGTATAATGACGATGGTGAAGAAAATTGCATGTAGTGACGATGGTGGAAATAGTTACATTTATAGTGACGATAGTGAAGATAATTGCATGTATAGTGACGATGGTGAAAATAATTACATTTATAGTGACGATAGTGAGGATAATTACATGTATAGATCACATCAGCCACAAACATCAACATACTGAAGACAACACAAAACACCGCACTCGGAACAACCACACGATGTACACTTGATACCAACACACAACACCTACACGAAGAAACGAAAACACTCCCCATCCAGACACATCTATAACTACATGCATCCCAACTCAGACAAACGGCATAAAACCCAAACCACCCACTACATCCTCTCACACAGCAACGAAATAATCCCAGACAGATGAAGCAAACAATATTCCAAAACAACACTACTTACACCACCAACAGAGGCACCACACCGGAACAAACCACATGCCAAACAATAAAACAAAACAAGAAACTCATACACACCCACTTAGTATCAAACCACACCAATAACAGACAACCAAACAAAGTACTAAACAGAACAACACCAGGCATAAAAACAACGAACAAACTCTCCTACACAACATGCACGAAACACTGGCACAACTCCGAACAATAAATCCCCACATCTACTTGAATACTTACACAAAATAGCACCAGACTCACACCCATCACCCAATTGCCCATTGTGCCAAGTACACCCTCATAACACCACACACCTGTTCGCATGACCGCATGTGTGGACGGACATGGCCCCGGAGGCCCTCTGGGCGGCAACGGATGGTCTGACTTGCTGGGGTGGAAGCTGGACCCGATGACGTAAGAGCTCCATCCTCTATGTATAGTGACGATGGTGAAGATAACTACATGCATAGTGACTATGGTAAATATAATTATATTTAGTGTAACAATGTTGAAGATGATAATATTTATAGT
>JARUHE010308591.1:0-12227 GCA_031471125.1 Archaeomysis grebnitzkii | reverse complement strand
TGTACTATTTCTCTGTTAGGTAGAACGTCTTGGCATTGGTTGTGAACTGGTGCATTATCCATGATCAATGTACACTCATCGTCACCTAAAATTATATCCAAGGATGAAAGGAAATCGGCAAACTTCACTTTATTAACTGTCGTGGTCAATATTTCATTATATACCAGTCCTACTCGGTCAGATATAGCTGTAATAATCATCACATTGTTTCCCCTATTACCAGCAACAATTCTGAAATGCATAGAAAAAATAATTTACTATGTTTAAAGAACCTAAACATATTATTCAATATTATAATATGGGTAAACAAATATTACAAATTATTATATAGTATTGCAAATCATATAGGGCAAGTAAAATTTGAGGGATGATTAAGGTTATGAATGAACTCTATTCAGGTGAGAAGTTTCATTAAAATGAGAATTACACTACAAATAATACAAAATTTTATATTGTACCTGTTAACACATTGTCCTAGTGGAGCTCTTCCATAAGTCCTTCTTTTGTGTAAATTGCACCCCATTTCATTATTGTATATTCTGTGCTTTGTTCATCCTTCTCTATACATCCAATCTGCATACACGGATCTTGCTTGCTTCGCTTCTTCGGAATTTCTTTCTGCAGGGATATCTAAAACTTTCTTCATTGTAAATAATTCGCCATCAATTGCTCGACTTATTGTAGCATTAGAGCATATCGCTTTTTGAGGAAAGGTTCTCCTGTGCTCAGTGTTCAATTCCTTGATGGATATTGTGGGTGATGCGTCCACCAAGGAAATCCGATAATCAATAGACTCATTGTCTACCAGTTTTGGAGGACCCCCTCCATAGCAAGGCCCTATTTGCCTAGTTCGGACATATTTTGAAATTATTGAATACGCTATTGTTCTTTTGATCCCTAGTTCTTGCGTAGTTGTTAAAAAGTCTTCGTTATCATTGTATTTGTCAATTAAACGTTGATGGTCAGAGATCGAAATGGTTGAACGACGAGAAGCCATTGTGAATACAAGAAAAATGGGATATGAATAAGTTCTTTTAAAGAAATATTATTTGATGTAACATTCGTTCGTACATTTAACACAAGAGCAACTATATTAAGAACTATCAATTTACTATTTGAAAAAATAATGAATATATTTGTTTTTCAATATGTGAAAACGTTTATATAAGTTGTTTATTTGTTTTAAAAAAGTTCGACTGATTTTCCAAAATGTAATAATTGTTGGAAGTATTATTCAAGTGTTCAAACACTAAATAAACTGGCTATTACAAATTTAAAAATGTTATCCGCGCCAAGATTGTTTCACAAAATGTTATATTTGTTTATTATTGGTCCAGTGTCTTATAATTTAAATTTAATGTTGAAAACAAAAAGCTTTGTCTTTAAGTATTGGTGTTTTGTTTATAATTTTAAAATTATGTCCAACTATTTCAAATAATAGTTTAAATTACAATTCTTCGTCTCCAGGTTTTGAACTCTGTCTAAATCATTTGTCGATTGTTCAATATCAGTTGCAAATAGCTGTAGTGTGAATTATTGAAGTTTAAATTGTCATACAAATTAAACCAATTAAAATTATTTTAATTTAAAATAAAATGAAGTCTTGAATTAAATTAATAAAAATTAAAAACTATTTGACTTCAAAAAATTTTGCTTTTATCAAAACAAAACTTTCGTCTTCATTCTAAACATAATAAGACGTTGGCATTTAAACTTGTCACCTTGAAACCTGAACCAGCCTCACATGTCTGTTCAAAGCCAGTAACATTTCGTTCACTCGACTTTCAAAGACGGAAAACTTTTGGTTCGTCGATGCCCTGCAGGTCTCTTTAAATTTATTGCCAGACACAATTACGGTTTCTCTTCATTATTATTATTATAATTTTGCCACAAATACGTGCCGGAATTCGAAACAATAGATTCTGTACTTTTAGTTCTAAAGTTCACATTCTTACATCTTTATTCCAAATAGCTGCATCAGACTCACTATTTAGTTCTGAACCCTGCTAAGTTATGCTGTTACAAACATATTGGGTTGGCAGATGCCGAATGCGATATACTACCAATTGTTGCTGGACCACGAAGGTATTCAGTATCAGTACTCAAAGATTACTAATCTCTCCAATTCTGTCAGGTAGACGTCTCAGCTACACCCCAAAAAGAGCAACTGTAACATGCAGAAGTGATCCTCACGAAGGCACCGTTAGCTGAAAATTACTAACAAAAAAATTGACTCTTGTTTATTTCACACTGAGTTGGTTGGTTCAACATTGGCTTTGGTTTACTTCCTCATAGTTTTTTAATTATTTCAAACGTATTGGCTACGCCTGGTTCAAGCAACCAACGGTGTCCTTTGTGATTAGATAACTAGTTTGGTTTCTATTCCAGCGTCAGTCCAAAAAGACCAGAATTAAAACACCGATCTTCCGTCCTCCACCCATGGCGAAAATATTACTGCTGTAACGTTGGGAACAAGTTCAGACTTCACTCCAAAAAGTGCAGAATTTAATCTTTTGAGTTTGATTACATATTTCTTGGTTTAGCATCATCAGTGTAGTCAGCTATAAATGTAATTATTCCATTATTGTTGTATTATTGTTGTAGTGAGAAGTGAGCCTAAAAGAGATGAGTTTTGAGCTTTGAAAATCAATAAGGATTGCTCTGGAGATCTTAAACTGTGGAAGGGAGTTGGAAAATATTTAGTTAACAAAAATTGGTGTAAGTTTTTGAAACATGAAACAAACCAAAACTTGCACTGCCAGCAAGGCCAAACAAAAAAAATCAATGTTTTACTTTAACAAAAATAACAACAAATGAAACAAACATTAATGAATACTTTCTCCAGATTATTATCATTAAAAAGAAACCTGTACTGGTTTATTTTTAATGTAATGAATCAGTTTTAAAATCTAATTATATCCCAAACCATTGTTATAATGTTAATAATGAGACATTTTATTATAAAGCAATTATGAACTTCGGATTAAATATTTTTTGTACATTTTAAGACTAAAAAATATCGGAATTTATAGTTTCATAAAATGTTAAGATAGTTCAATAACAAAAAAATCACATCAGTACATTTCAATAGAATTAAAAGTATTTTCACATGAAATGCTTCCTATCAACTAACATTTTCAAATTAAATTAAGCTCGTCTATTATAAAAACTATTTCATTTATAAAATTAAACAATATATATTCAGTATCTATGATTATTCACACAATGACATGACAAAATGCAATCTATATACACATTTATATTGTACAGTTGTACTATCCAACAAGAAATAAGAAACGTACTTATTTGGAATAAAGTTTTGAATTTTTCAAACAACTTCAACTATCTACGTTATGTTTCAATGTTTTAAAACAACCAACAAATTTAGTTTAATGCGACTGTATTTCTTGAACAATAGTACAAGGCTCCATTGCTCATGTAGCTTGACAAGCGAGGGCGACATTAGATAAACCTATTCGCTGTTGAAAAACTCGCTGAACGAGCCACTGACATCCGTGTTCAGGTCGTCTGTTGTATCTCTGCTGATGTCGTTGGTGCCGGCCCTGGTGGTATTATTCGCCGACAAAAAAATCTTCATTTCCTTTGGTCATGACTGCAGGCTTTTCATTTTCTTTAATGCCTTTCACTTTCACGGACTTGTCGACTGGAGCGAAACATTGGTGAAGGCATACGAGAATAAAAACCTGGAATGTAAGATAAGGTACTCTATACAAGTTGATTATTCCAAGTAAAACTACTAAAATAGACCAACTTGTTTGTAATACTTCTTCCGAGGATTTGGAACTTAATTTTGCCACAAAATACACAAAGTGGTAAAATAAATTAATGACATCGTGTATGTTGGATCATCAAACTGTTCTGGTTGTGAAATTTTGTATAATCGTCCCCAAATAATAAGGGTTGATAGTGCAATGCGAGCATTTATACCAAGTAATTCAATAAAAAGGACATGGAGTTGAACTGATGATAATACATCTTTACATTTACTCGTATGTGTTGTGCCACGGTCCAAGTTGATAACAAACTTCTCCTCAGAACACGAATAATGAAGAGATGAGCAGCATTCCCAAGGCCAATAACAAGTCCATGATTGGCAATGCCACCAAGAACATGACAATCGTTAATAAACCCAAGTTGATGCCTGCATTATCCAGCAACTGGAAATCGTCTACAACTTCAATGTACTTCAACATGAATTAAGTAAGCTTCACAAACAGAATAATGACAAGCAGTGTGATGTGTGCCAGAGCCGTGAATATACTTGAGCAACTTCCTTCACTTCCAATTTGCTTATATTGGAAGGCCAAGACAATCAAATGTTGAGCTACACAATAAGCATTCCATGTGGCTGTACAATTCGCCGAAAACCTCCTTGTAAAATAACTTGAAACCCAACATAACAAGTACATTTTGGGTCGAGGATCAGCTTTAGTTTCACAGTATGATTGTCAGGTTTGCCTATTGGTAGAACCTCCTAGTCTGCTTCAAGTTATAAGCATTATTTCTGTTAATAAGGTACGACTTCATCCTGCTCCACGCATAAGACATTTTAGCAACAGGTGGAGTGTCAAGGTTGCACGACTCGTTTGCCTCGACTCTCAATATATACGACTGCCAGGCTTCTTTCAACTTTGTTCAACTCTATGGTTTGAATGAGAGTTTTTTCGTCAGTTGACTTAATAATGTCATTCATAAAATAGAAAGTTGCTAAAACTGGAACGTCATACGAGTTGACCTGAGAATGTTCTCCGGGATGCAGGGCAGTCATCAAAAGGGTTTCCTTCTCATGTGCCAGATGGTGGTGGTAGAACTGCCTTTTCTTGAACTCGTTCCAGTGGTCATCTTGGTTCAACGACACTAATTTTTTTGGGTGGCGGGAACTCGCGTAATATTTTCCACTTGATTTCTTCATCAGATGATAACTAAATACATTGAGAATACGTTGTTTGCTTGTTGACAGCTGCAATGTTGTCATGTCGATTGATTCAAATAGAGCTCTGGCGATGGCGATGACCAGTTGGTTGCACCAGACAATTGCTTGATGATCAGTCGTCAACCAAAAAGATGGAACATTCAATATAGATGTTGATATATCACATTCGACACAGCGAGTTCCTAAAACAATGGAAAAGTAAACATGTTGACAGCTAACATCATTAGTCAATGATCGATGAGGCGTAACAAATTTTTCAACACTTCTGTGCTTCTGTCATCACATATTCTATTGTCTAAGACGTTGGAAGTAATTGTCATCGTCTTATTGTACCATGAAACAAAGGCAAAAAATTTTACCAAACACACAGGTGGCCAACTGTCATTCACCCTCCAACGAACTTTTCATGATTCATAAACCTAACTAGTTGGCAACCGTTATCAATTGTCTGCAATAGCAAACGAGCGAGAACTTGCAGCGGCCCTTAGCCCATATAATTTAATGCACATAATCTTGCTAGATAAATAAAGGAACATCTTTTGTAAAAGGAAATTCAATTCAATAACGTAGTTTAATAAAAAGAACTTAATTCTAAAAATTGGCATTTGGAAATGAAAAATATAGTTTGCTTGTACTTATTAAATGAAAATTTTTGCTGATAATTCCTTATTTTATCTATATTCATGTGTTTTAATTAGGACAATATGATAAACATTATTTTTTAACGTAAATGTCATGATTGACAAAAGTAAACTTTCTTAAGCCGTGTAATATTGCGATGCACGGTAGCCCCAGTTTCTACGGGAAGATAGAAGATACGTTTAAATATCTCAGGATCAAGCTACGCACTTTATTTCATTTTACTTCACCAAAAGTCTTATCATCCTGCTCCACATAGCGTCTTTATAATTTCAATCTCGTATTGGCTGCTCCTGACAACCCGGTTTTTGAGGCAATCAAATGCCACGACCAGAATTGTGAATTAACCATCAAGTGTTATAAAGTGAATCTAGTTTGCAATTTTATTAATTTAACTCAAAAGTAACTTTCAACAAACTTTAAAATAACTTCTTGCCTAATCCAAGTGAGAATTATATTGTCTTACAAATCCGTGCTAATTAACTTTAAATAAAAATTTCATCTGGACAGCCTCCAGAAAATTCTTATCAGAATTATTTATCTAATTATATTTATTCAAATTATCCAGCGACTTTACTAGTGCTTAAATAAAAACATTATTCAAGAGTTAAATACATTTTTATCTTATCTGAACTTGCATTTGTGTTGAACTTCTTATTTATTGTTATTGAAATTTTTCCTGCATGTAACATAACGTAATTACTATTTTTATTTACGAGATTTAATTCTATTCAAGTTATCAATACTAACATAACGTAAAAATCTTCAGAATATTAATAATCAGAAACTTCTTATCTTCAACTGTGATAAAATTATAATTTTGTAGAAATAAGAACATTCATCCAAGTGGGTCCCACCCTCGTTTACATTGTTAATAAAACGATGATTGGCTATGTAAGTTTATAAAAGTAAAAACGTATCCATGCGCTCCTTTGTTCCACTTCATTCCATCCCCAGAACTTTATTTTTGAATGAAAACTTTGAATGAAAATCGCAAGGGGGACAGAAAATTTCCCCGATTAAAATAGTAATTTAGTCATCATATCTATCAATTATGTTTGTGAACACCCCTGGTTGTCACAGTGATAATCTTAATACCACTGTTTGCTGTAAGGTACATGCAAACTTGATTGTAAGGTACAACATAGATCAAAGACGTATAAATGCTCAACTTTAAAATTTGGAATGGAACGTTTGGGACCTTCAAGTTGCCACACACCGTCACAAAAAAGATGCCAGATACTTCAATATAATGTATTTATTTATGTCATTCAAATTTTATTTTTCATTTTTCTTAGGAAGAATTTTTTCTTTATTAATTCATTTAATACTTACACTTTAAATGTAACTTTACAATATTTTACAATATTGAATATATTACATCACAAAATATTGTTTTGTTATTGATTTATAGATTTAAAAAACATACGACTCACATCGGCTTCTACGTGAAATATCTTAAAAGACTATTTGTTTCGGTCCAAACCTATAACATTGAGTGGTGCACCTATACATCTTTAATCTGTGCGTACACAGTTAAACAGCAATGCACATTTAGAACATAATGTATTGGCAATATCACTCTTCCGAGAATAAGTTGTAAATTTACAGGTGTTATAACCCCATCGGTAAGTAATAATTAATGTTAAATAAAATTAAATGTAAACAGTTTATTTATTTATTTAATAAATTTCGTGAAGATCCGGGGGTGATATGTATGATGTTTTTTTAACTGAACGATACTTTTTTGCCACAATCTTGATTGATCATAGGGAAAAACCGCAATCTAGAGAGCTATATTATCCATTAAACAGTTTGTATATTGAGTTGAATTAAATTAAATTCAACACTAAAAATAAATTTAAATTTAATATAAGTTAAATTAAATCAAATTAAACATTAAGCAATTTGGATAAAATATGTTAGAATAAATTAAATGAAGTTAGATTAAACAATTTAGATATGGACCTATTACAAACTAAACTAAACTAATTTAAACACGTATTAAAAACCTAAAAAACAGTAAATTATCTGTATAACTCATTATATTTTTTAAAAATAAAGTCTATTAGAATTGTTTTAAATTTATCTTTATTAACTAGGTCTACCAATAAGGTAAGTTAAAAAGAACGAAATTGGAATATAAATATTATAGTAGCTTATCAGCTGGGTTACCTTTCTAGCCCCACTGATCTATTTTCGTTGGAATTCCTGAGTTGCCCTAAACACAAAGCCATTGTAACATTTTATCTAGCCTAACATGAAGCCAAAGATTGCAACTAGACTATATACTTACACACTCAGATAAGCCTGTTTACCTTGCAGAAATCACAAATTTTAAAACATAATTAAAATTTATTTTACTTGCAACAACATCATAAAATAATAAGTTATCAGAATATTTGATAAAGTATAACTTATATATATTTCTTAATTGCAGGATAACCCAATAGGCGTTTTGATGTTTTCACAACGGTATTACAACCTTGTTTAAAAATCTTCTAACAATTATACAACAGCGTATTTTGCAAAACCTCTCTCATTAGAATTAGTATTGAAGCCAATGTTGTATGAACGTTATAACAACTGTAGAGTTACAAGTAAAATTACAATTGATTTGAAAGTTAAATTACAATCTGTTTTAACATTGTAGAAGAAGATAAAACAATTTAAATGAATAATGTATAAGTTAGCACAAACCAATAAGAATCTAATAAAAATAGTGATAATAATGTAATTATAAACAAATTTAGTATAGTTATAACAATATAAAAAATGATAAAAACTGAGCAGTTGCTTATGATAAAAATTTAAAAACTTCTTTTAATGACCAAAAACTTAATTATTAATTCAATTTCTCAAAAATTCGCTATTTCTTTTTAGACAATAAAATTATCGAAACTTTCTTTCATTTCAATTTTTCTATTAATTATGAAAATCTTTTGATTGATTCTAATTATTTAACAAATTCAGTTTTTTAGGTTTATAATTATCGTGTTCTCGAGCGCACTTTTTTTAAATTTAAATAAACTTTTCACGATTTATATCATATTGACACAACTTTGTACGATTTTAATTTAAATAAAAAAGTTGATCTAAATCAAGAAAATTTACCGTCGAGAACAACACTTTTGTTTTATCTTGATCGAATTGTATTTTGAGGAAATAATCGCAAAATAAAACAAAACAGTATTTGCTCATAATATAAAAAAAAGACATTTTTCGTACAAAAAAGGTTTTGAAACGACTATTATGTATATAGTAAAGTATTGATCATTTAATGAGATAATATTTACGTTAAGAACTTTTCATACTGTGTATTATAGTTTTGTTATTTAGTTATTTTATTTATAATATAATTTATATTGATAAAATCATGTACATAATAATTATGATGTTATTAAATCTGTTAAAATTATTATTTGTAAAAATTGTATTATTATTAATTATTATATTGAAATTAATATGTTTATAATATTAAAATTAGCATTATTGGTGAAACAATGATAATGTTTATTATAATTAATGAAACTATTATATTATTGTTCTTTTAATTGTAATGTTATGAATAAAATGTTATTAAAAAAATGTCTATAGAATTATTAAGGTCATTACAATACATAGATAATAACAACAATAATACAAAAACATAGTAACAGTAATGATATCAATAACAACAATAATAAAAATAATGACAACAATAATAAGAAAAATTATAACAAAAGAACTAATAATTTGAAACAAAAAAATATTATTTGAAGTTAATTGAAAACAACTTTTAATGAAATCTCATTATAACTTTAAGAAAAAAACAATTGCATGTATTACAAATACAATAATAATAATAATAATAATAAATAAATAATAATAATATTAATTAAAAATATACTTTGCAGGTTTCCAACAGTAAATGATACCGGCTTTTATGAATGTCAAGTGAACACAAAACCAATTATATCGAAGCTAATTAAACTTCAAGTCGTGGGTAAGTTTCAGAATTATTTCATCTACTATTTTCTTAATAAACTTATTTTCTAATAGTTCAAGTCATCAATTTGTATTGCTTTAAGAACTCAAAAACATTCAAATTAACATTGAATATTACTTACAATAAGGAAAACATGTTTCTTAATTTAATTATTGACATTATCTTGAATAACATCAACAAATGTAGTTATTAAATCTGTCATGAGCTAGATTATTTTGAAATTAGCATGACCAGTCTGCCCCTATCTGTAACAAAAAACATAATTTCATTATTAACTAGTTCTGTTTATTCACCTTAATACATTTAATTACATAGCCCCTTAATACAATAATTTTTTTGACCAAAGGACTAATATACGATGAAGTTACCCTTGAAAATAACTTTTACTGGATGTGAGAATTTGTCTTATTAACAATAAATGGTGAATCAATCATTAGATAGTGACACAAATTGCATGAAAATTTATAAAATCTTCTGTTTTTTTACAAACTCAATAGCATTTACGACATAACAGTTGACCGTGTCCTAAAAACATTGACGTGTAGAATTGTAGAACAAACATGGAAAATCCTACATAATTTGTATACACATCAATATGTATGTTTGTTTAACGAGTGATATGTAATGAGCAATTCGAAACACTGTGTCATATAGCACAAATCCAACCAATTTCATTTCGATACAGACAATTAGTTTGTATAAAACAAAATACAAACTTTAGTCCTACTCATTTGAATAAACACAATCATAAGAATTAAAAAAAAACATTACAATAAGTATTGTGAACAACCCATATTAAATGTTACGAATTTCTCACAATAAATGTTAATGACTTAACATAGAGAATAAAAAAAACATGAGCACCTTAAACGTAGTTAAACATATCTCCGCAAGAACACATACGTCAAATCAGATAAAAAAAAGTCATCTTAAACCTTTAAAGATGTCTAATAATGACGTTAAGAATAAAATAGGTTGAAGTTTCTATTGAAAATGATCCTCTTGTATGGGACGAAATGGTCCTCTCAAAAACTAAGGAGTTAATCTCTCAGAAAATTTGCAGACGTTTAATTAACTAAATGTTCCGCACTGTTTGGCAAAAATAAAAGAGAGACAAAGTAGAACTTGTTTGTCTTCCGATGACTTGGCCTTTGCATATTAATTAATTATTGCCGTAAGAGTTAGAAAACGTTGAAGTTACTATTAAGAACGATCTTTATTATTTGGGTCTTGTACGTCCCTTCAAATACTTCTGGATTAACAAATACAAACTTGTCTAAATAATATTTTTTTACTTTGTTATTATAAATTTACTCTTAAGACAACAAAGTTACACAGGTCGAGTTATAAATTTCTCTTATTTTTTCTTTATATCATTAAACTCATTTTTTTTAATTCATTAAGTATTATTTGTCACTTTAGATAGAATACATAAAGCAAAAGTTATGATAGTTATATTAAAAGTTAAATGCAACATTACAACAGGAGTCGCATTCAATTTTATTTATTTATCTAAAAACTTTAAAGTGTTTTTAATTGTTTTTATTATTACCATATTTAACAGCATGCTATGTTTATTTAAAGATATCATCTTGTTTAAAATAGGTTTGACTTAATAGTTGGTAAGAATAGCGTATGTTTTTAAGTTGAAATAATAGTAAAAACAAGTTTGGTTATCGATAATTTGTATACCTTAAAACAATTTTTGTAATGTTTGTCATCAATATTAAATGCAAAGAAACAGTAAATTAGTTCTTTGTTTTACTTAATAAACAAATTTATGTAGATTTGTAAAACTCTTTTTGTTGTATTTCAGAGCCAAGGGCAGAGATTTTGGCGGGTCCAGAAACCTTCTTGAATCTGGGATCAACTTTGAACCTGACCTGTCGAGTTCTAGACGCCCCTTCGCCTCCAGATTTCTTGTTTTGGTACCACGACCAAAAGGTTTGTTTGAGTCCATCGATATTTCATGGAAAGTTTTTTATTTTAATATTTCAAATATTTTGTTTTTCTTAAGTTTTTGATCAATGTCCAAGTTCTCAAATGTTATTATGCATGAATTATTATTTTTATTTATTCTTCTATTAATTTTGATTTATTTTGTTCTACCACTAAGTTATCTGGTTTCCATTTAAGTAGAAAAACAAATGTACTTTTTGCAAAGTTAATATAGCCTTTTTCATAGAGAAATTCCATTGGTCTATTGGTGTACGAAAGGATAAGCCAACGTTTACATGAGATTGAACCGATTAAAAATATAAACACAAGTTTCCTCAAATCAATTAACTAAGAAGGTATTCAAAATTTTTAATTCATAGCCATGATGCTTATTAAAAAAATGTTCATGAATTAGCTCATCCTGCAGATTTATATCTATAATATTTGGATTAAACACATGAAGAGCATTTATTTCACAAACCCTTCACAAGAGCCATTGGAAGTAATTTATTTGTTTATCTTTGTATATAAATAAAACACAAATTCTTTGAATTTATTTGAAATTTCAAATAAGAAACTGTTGAAATGGTTTCTTTATGAGAGATGGTGGCCGAGTGGATTCGAACGCTGCCTAGAGATTAATGCTGCATCAGCAAATCTCACTGGCGCCGGTTCGAGTCCGCTCTAAGGCTATTTCATTGAGAATTT
>JARUHE010308580.1:0-12228 GCA_031471125.1 Archaeomysis grebnitzkii | reverse complement strand
AAGAAATAATAATAGTATAGATGATATATAAGCATTCAAGTCATTGTCTAATGCCGACGACGACATCGGAAACGCTACGCCTATGTAGAGCTTTGGTACGCACGCTCGACAAAAACTGTCTAAACAAGAAAAAACCCAATAATGGATGTCCTCTTTGAAATAAGAAACAGGTTTTAACCCCTCGGTCATATATAAATGTTAAACTAGCCATGACTGGCTATTTTGTTAAGCCAAAAATATTATTGGCTAAAATCTCAATAAATACAGACTTTTAAAACAAAAGTTACTTTTAGCAATGTTGATTATAAGGTGGTAAAAAACCTTTTATCATCAAGTAACTAATGTTTATAATATGAATGTCTTTCAATTATATAAAACTACCAATGCCGTGTAAAAATTTACCCTACATTAACAAGTAAATCAAACATGAACAAAGTCATGAAAACAAATTCATTAATTAAAAGAAATAAACACGAGTGAAAATTTCTAATAATTTTATTCTACCAAAACGGACACCATCCGATATACAACTGGCACAGATTCTCGTGCGATGTTGCCTGGCCAATCAAAAGATCGACCTGTTTGTGAACGTCCACCGTGTCCGTTCCGTTGTGACAAAAATCTTTCCCCGTCAGTTTGTCCCGAACTCTGTCGACAATTGCCACGGCTTTTTTGTTCGCTACCTCGGATGTGGCATTGTCCCGCTTGTCGAAGGATGCCCCTTTCGCAGCATGTTCAACGTTTTCGCCCTGCGCTGTGTTCCTCAAAAATTGGTTTTCCGTTGGTACACCCGAGATCTGATCGATTGGAAGTCCTGCTTCATTTCCGTTAGGTGCGGCGATGTTGGCGCTATCATCAACAACGGACCTTTTAACCTTGGCCTGAGCGTTGGGTATGAGACGCCAGTTCAATAGTGGATCGTACACAAATGCCTCGAGCATTGCCATTAATGAGTCCTTATTTCTTCTGAGTAAGCTCATAACTGATTCGCACGTCATGCGATACGTTCCATCAATACCGGGTACTTCCATGGCATTAATGAGCATCCTGGTTAACCTGAAGGGTATTTTTTCGGGGAACTTTTCTCTTGTCATCGCAACCTCGAAACAATCTCCAAAGTCTATGTGAATGATTTTACCGGTCAGTTGGTCAAGCATGAGGTTCGAAGGATGTCTATCACCAAGACCAAGCACGTAACCAACCATGGACATGACAGCCAAGGATCTCGTATAATTGGTGCGGCGATCAAACCAGGCTTCAGAAGAGGGGCTTTTGTACCATAGCAACCTTGCAAGATCATCCCCTTGGGTGTGCTCCAAAGCATGTTCAAAAACTTCTACTTTTTGCAACAGAGTTAAGTGATCCAAATCCGGAGCCATTCTGGTCATGAGACGATGTTCGATGGTCAGGATGATCTTTTTCTTTTCTCTCCAATCTCGAATGAGGACATGCAAAGTATCGCAGTTGGGAACCCAGCCTATCAAGCCTGAATTTGTTGACAGTGGAATCACAGCATACCTTTGAATGGTCAAATTTCTTCTGAAAGTGTCTGGATTGCTTATCAGCAGTGTGTTGACTAGACCAAACAGTTGCATGACTCTCTCGTCTTGGCGGAGATCTTCGTGACCTTTCAGCAAGAAATGGTATTCGTTTCCGTCGCTGCCTCTGATGCAAAGCTTTCTTGGTCTTTGTTTTGACAGAAGTACCTTTAAAGATGCTTGAATACTTTCAATACGAATTAATGGAGCATTTGGTGCATAAGAGCCAGGAACAACAATGTTCAGATCTCTGCAGCCGAGGAGTTTGGGCGAGACGGCCTGTAACTCCAACGAGTTTATTTGCGGCAGATGACGAGATATTCGTTTGAACACTTGGTAATATAGATCCCAAGCTTGGTTCAAATCTTTCACATTTCCAGATTTGTGATATCGTTTACACCACTCGTAGGCTTCCTTCAGTTCCCGGCCGTAACTTTGTTCAAAACTCATCTCTTTTAATGTTTCGGGTCCTTTTTCCATCATGGCATGCAACGGTTTCAAAGTTCGGAACATTGCTGCCTCATTCTTGTCGCCAAAATACAGCCGACTGGCCTCTTCCAAGGCCTCGTGCCACCTTTCATGCCACAAAATGGCCACCCGGATCAACTCCTCGGAAATCATATTAGCTTGAACAACCAGGTCGGAGGAATGTTCTCTCATATTCTTCAGCACTTTCTCGGCGGCATTAGCCCGAGCAGGTTCGGAGGATTTGGCAGCTACAGTTAGTGGATAAATCAGAGCCTGGGGATGGTATTTGCCGATATCCATAAGCAAGGCATGAATCAACTTGCCAACTAGAGGTCTCTGTGTGTCAATTCGAGCAATCAACTGAGGAATAACTTGCAGCCATGTGTCAATCTTGATCGTTCTGAGACCGTCATTTAGGGTTTCGTAAACACCACTCAAGTGGCCGTACTCGAACCACACGGTTAGAAGCCTCAAAGTGTCCTGCAAGCTGTTATTGCCGTTGCTGAGAGATATGGAACGCATGAACCCAGTGACGGCACATGCAGCGAAATATGAAATGAGAGTAGGACTTTTCTTGGTCGGAAGTGGAGGTAAGCTTCCAGTGCAATCCAGTGGAGATGCAACTCCTGCAAACTGAATGGAAGAAACAGGAGCAAGAGGTGGAAGACTGAAGGATAAACTGGTATTACTTGGTGAATGAAGAGGATGAGCAGCATTGGTGCTTCGATCGGTCGCATCTTCCACTGCCTCGACTGCCTCCGGACCTTCTGGTTCGCCACAGGTTTTGTACATTAGAAGGCCTTCAAAGTTTGTGTATGCATATGTATGCCATGCCTTATAGCATGAATTGTCAATGTCCTTTGCATGTGTGTAGTAAGACAGAATGGTTTTAAGATTTTCAGCAGACAGCCCATTCAGTTCTTCAAACCACTGACCCAATTTAAGATACACCCGTGAAACGAGCTGCCGCAACTTTACGTTGTCTGTTTGATGATCATTCTCATTTGTGACAGCTGGTGCTAGATATTGCAGGAAGCTTTGCAGTTGATTATAAGCTTGATATCTTCTAGTTGGACTTGTGTACATGTGTTTGCAATACTGATAAGTGACATGTGGATGCACAACTGGTAAAGGCTGTTGAGGATTTTGCGCTGCAGGATCACCTCCAAGCAACGAAACAAGAGTCTTATGGGACATGGCAAGACGACCCGACTTGCGGCACAGCGAGGCAAATTTCAGCCAAGGTCTCATGTCGTCCTGTGGTGTAAGAACGAGCGACCGGACCTGAAGAATCTTTTGCCAGTCTTCAACTACTCTCTGGCAACCCTGGAGCCTCTGCCACCAGATATGAATGATTGAATGTCTTCTTTCAGGAACCAGTTTATACTGAACCACTTCCTCTAGCTCAGCCAGCATTTGTACGGCAACCATACTATTGTAAGCTCTTTGGTAACTTTCCCCAACCATGGCAGTTAGCTCCGTGTCAAGCAAGTCCCTGGAAGATTCTATCAACTGCTGTGCCACGTGATATTGCTGTTTATGAATAGCAAGAACCGCTCTATAAAAAGCCCCTTCATGGGTATCTTGTGGAATATGACACGTATACTCCTGCATCATGTCCCATTCGCCCATTGCCCATGCAGACGCAGCGGCCACTTTCGACATACGGCGGCAACTTCCCTCCGAGAGAATCTCTTTGTTTGTCCACCTCTCACAAGCTACTTCATACAGTTCACCCCATTCTCCAAGAGCTTCCAAACATCTCATATGACCCAAAGTGAGTTCAAAGTTTTCAGGATCCAGTTGTAGTTTTGTTTGATAGGCCTTCTGTGCTTCCTCCCAATCATTCAGCTTTTCAAACCATCTTTCCTGGACTTTTATTTCTGTTCTATTATTTTTCTTTGCATATTCCAGCAGACCGGCAGCTGCTTCTTTCTGCCCAAGTTTGTTGTTAATCGAGATGAGCGATTCGAGGACCTCGCAGGTCGGTCCTTTGTGAAATTCTTCTTCCTTGTAATGCAGAGCCTTGGCATAGGCACGGCAGTCGATGGCCTTGGTGCCGACGAGACTCAACTCGAGGGGCAGCGGCCCCTTGTCGCAATGTTCCATGAACTCGGCCAGGTTCAGCAGGGTCTGGGTGATCTCCGGAATATCTTGGCCGGTGAGAGCCTGTCTCAAAAACTGCAGAAGCTCGTCCTGAAGCGCCTCCGTGAGCTCGCTCCAGCAGGACACGAAAGCGGCGTTGAAGAGATCTCGGGACAGCTGCGGATATCTGGTCGCAACCTGGTAGCAGGATCTGAGTGCAGGTGACGGGGAGGCCTTCATCAATTCTATGCTGAACCTTCTCAACCACTCTAACCAATCGTCCTTACTCACAAGTCGGTTGAAGCCCCAAGCCTTCTGCAGAGACTGGATACTCATCGTTCCCTTCTTCTTGATGATCATCGTGTCGAGATCGCTCGTGTCCCTCTGCAACGCTCTTCTCTCAGTCCGACCTTCCTTTACCAGATTAAGTTCCTCGTCTGTCATGATGAGGCCCTTAATCAACTTGGCAACAAGAATATCATACCGAGGTGAGGAGATTTTGTGCTTCACCAAGATGTTATTAACGGTCGGCACAAAACATTCAAAGAAAGCTCCCAGTTGGATTGCCATATTGCACAACACATCCATGGCTTGGGGACGCAGCTCTGGCCGAGTGTCCAGCGTTCTTAGTAGTGGATGGATTATCTTGGATGTGTATTCGGTCAGGTCGAGATATTGGGTAAAGTTTTCGACAGTCATGAGCGAGATTTTGCTCACTTGAATAGGAACGTCAGTAGCATCGAACAACTTGACGATGTGTGGAAGTAACATATGAAGAAATTCTTCCAAGGAGTTGCCAAACTTTTGGAAAGCAAGCAACAATTTTTGAGTCACTTGTTTATCTTTTGTATCATTGACGAAAGATTTCAAGATCATTGGAATTAAATCTTTTAAATAAATCTTAAATTCAGAACCAACTGCTATAGCTATGCTTTCAACTACATTGATGATTGTGCCGGTATTTTCAAGCTTACCTCCCACGACCCAAAATTCTTTCAAGACTTGGACGATGTCGTCCAAATACGTACGAATGTGCAGTTTCACAATGCCGATCAATATAGCTAATTGTTTGAACAAATAATCTCTGAAGATGATATCAGAATTTCTGATGACATGTAACAATGATGGAATAACTCTAGATAAGTACGGAACACCTTTCACTCCAAGAGATTTGAAAATGAAAGTGACAGCTCTGACAACATCATTGTGGTGTTGAGACAGAGCAGGATCTTTAATGACTCTTATCAACATTGATATAGCACATGCGGGGTAAAAATCTTCCAACGACGAATAATTAAGGTTGACGAGCATTTCACTCGTGCCCATCTCCGCCATTTCTTCGTCGCTCTTTGGTTTGGTCACGGAAATCAGAGCGACGCCAGTGTCGTGTTGAACCTTGATGGTGCCGACGTTCATCTTGTGCTTGTACGGATCAAGAGCCCCAAGCAGGCCCAGGACACGCAGGGTCTCTCGACGTATGACAGGCTGATGTTCGGTCTTGAGGAAAGAGAGAAGGACATCCAATAGATTGGGATAGAGTGTATAAGGATGTTTGGCAAAGCCGGTATTCTCCACCAATTTACCGAGGGTGACCAGAGCCACTTGTCGTTTCCAGCCCGATGTGCCGTCTCCGAGCATTTCTTGCAGCAATGGTAACAATTCATCGACCCATTTGTTCATTTCGGACCCACTCACTTGTGCCAAATCTCCGATAGCTTTCCAAATACTGATTGTGACGGCAGGATTGGGATCTGGATCTTTCAATTTAGGGACAAGGACGGCCATAATAGCTTGAACAAACTGCCGCATAAATCTGGGAGCATTATCAATCAGATGTCCCAATAATCTTGCAGCAAGCTCTCGGTTTCTCCCAATACTACTCCATTCCAACTCGTCTAATATTTTCAACAAAGACTTTATGATGAATGGGTGAACATATGCTGGGTTTATGGACGATAATCGACCTAATATAGAAATAGCATATTCTCGAATCTGCAGATTTTCATCACTGAATGCAAAAGTGAGAGCAGGAATATTTTCTGCCTGTGCCAAGTGACTATCAAAAGAACAATCAAGAGATTGAAGCACACACAACCGCACCTCAGAATCAACATCATTGGCACAAACCCACAAGACTTTGCTCACTATCTTGAATGCCGTTGTTGTCGCCTGGTCCTCCTGGTGGAGATGCGACACCCTGTGGTAGCTGAGGGATGCGAACAAAGGCCGTAAAAGATGACACACCGTCGGAATGGCCTCCAATCGCACCTCTCTGTGCTCGCTACTCAGATAATTATCGGCAACATTCCTGGCAAAGTGCATCAGAGATTGGCCGGTGCCCTCAAACTGGAAGGTTCCCAGCGTTCGGAGAGCAAGCACAATGTTGGCAGTGTCTGGACTGTCTCCCACACCGGAGGAATGAGGCGTTGCTTGCGATTGTCTTTGAGCGGAGTGAGCAGCAGGTCTGTGGATCAAGATTTGTGATAACATTGTCAGAAGACCTTCGGAAATGTCTGCGTGTAATTTGGGAACCTGCATCGAAAGTTCTTGTAGGGCGAGAGTGAGAGGAGGCGACAATCCTGAGGCCATCATAGGGTCGAGGAGTTGCTTAACCTCCTTTGTTATGCCCTCTCCACCCACAGCTCTTGCCACAAGACTCACACACACATACACGGCAGGTTCGACCGGCCTTTTCCTGCTGCTAACAGCATCTTTATTTGGAAGACTTGCTTTGAATACCTCCAAAATAGCAAAGATGTGATTATTTATAGAAGGCCCGACTGCGACGGACAGAAGACCGAGGCAAATGAACGCAGCTGGACGTTCTTTCTCCTTTGCTTTAAAACAAGAAAGAAGATAAGTTATTGAACACTCTAAATAGCTCTTAGAAAAACGTTCTTTGTTCAATGCAGCAAGTCGAGGTAACAATTGAAGAAGGCCGCACTGAATATAGGAATGACGACTCGTTCTTTGACTCAAAACGGTGTTGCAGATCTCGTCGTACTTGGACAGAAGGAGGTCTCTGCAGGTATTACTTTCACAGGGTTGGTTTAGAAGTGTATTTTCCACACTACCGAAGGGCGACGAAGAGTTAGAAGGAACATTGGCTATGAGGTCTTGCAGTGAGTGGGAATTTATGGATGAAGAAGATGAGTGTCCTCTCAGTCTTTTCATCATCGACGTCATGTTGTCTTTCTTGTGAACAGGAGTGTGATAGTGAGTCAAATGGCGTAATTCAAAGACTAATTTCTCCCATTCATTGTTACTACATCTGAAAAAGATATGTCATGAACAATCTAGAAATGCACGAGCTGGAAGGTTTATATCTCACAACCTTTTATAGTCAACGGCCATGGCCACGTTGAAACACCGCTTCCTATATGATCAGCAAAGTTAAGCAACATTGGGTCTGGTTAGTACTTGGATGGGTGACCGTTTGGGAACACCAGATGCTGTTGGCAACAGCGCTCTTTGCCATTGTAGCTAATGTGCTGTATAATATTCTAACGCCAACAACGAGGATGACGACGACATCGGAACTGTTCTGCCTATGAAGAGCTTTGCTATGCCTGCTCGACAAAAATACACACCTCCCTGTTCTGTAGATGATATGATGTCTTCCTTGGAAGGCTTTTCATTGAACACATCTCGGTCAGTATCGCCAGACTTGGCGTCAGTCGAGTCCCTACGCGTGAATAGATAAAACCGGTTTTTCTTGAAGGCTGTCGCGATTAGTGTCGGATCCGCCTTGATAGACTCGAGGGTGGGGTTGTCTGCTGCTTGCATCTCCATTGTGATGCTGCTCTTGTTTCGGATCACCTTTCCCTGCACCAAAAACAAAAATGCTCTAATGAAGAATTTTTTACAATGGTTACATTTGCTTATCAATGACAATCAATGATTGGTCATGTAATACCCCACATTTACTACATTATACTAGTAACTGGTTTAATGCTCAATTAAGAAGGGCTTTTGATTTATATTGATGCCATTGTTAGCGTTTTATTGGCTTTTACAAAGCCTTTTTTTAAAGTTTGCATTTTTTATTTTTTAAAGTGGATGGTGGGTTAGGGGAGGGGAGAATGTTTATATCAATGATCATTGAACATAACCATTTTTTAAAACTGATTTTTCAAGAAAATAATTATAAATTATTATTATTATTATAAATAATAATAGTATAGATGATATATAAGTATTCAAGTGATTATCTAATGCCGACGATGATATCGGAATTGGTTCGCCTATGTAGCTTTGCTATGCATGCTCGACAAAAACTGTCCTGGTGTTCTGTCTTCCTGAGATACAAAGTCTGTATAATTTGAGAATTTTTTTTATCGAATCAAAGATGTAGAACTATTGATAAGCTTTAGTTGAACATGTATCTCATTATAATAGACCATCAGAAAAAAGTTATGCTCAAAATAAGTTAGCTAAACATAACTTCTTAACGTGGAAAAAGTATGCTTTAGCCAAAATAGTTATAAAAATATCAATAAATCAGTAAATATTAGTCTAATTAAACTGGTTATTCAATCAAAGTCTTCCTAATTAAGGAAACTATGATGATATATCAATACAAATTTAAAATAATTGGCTGATAGCCTGAAACTATGTTTTATTGCAAAAGTTTATGCCACAGATGCAGACGACAGAAAAGTAAAACATATGTAAAGCGTTTTGCTATCACATAAAAATAAAGTAAGAAATAAGTTACCTGAAACAAAGCTAAATGGAGTAGCCGTAGATTCTCCGGTTTGCCAATAGTACAAACAAGTTTGTTTGTCACCAAGTTGATGACTTTTACACCAAGCATAGTAGCAAATAGAAGGAAATTTCCACTCTCATCATAAACCAAATTACAAAGTATTAATCCACCTCCTTTCTCCATGTCTCTTTCTACTGCCAATCTAGAAAAATAAAACTAACTGAGTGTATTGATAATATTTAAAGAAAACTAAAAAAAAATCAAACAGTTAATGAACTTGGCAGTTAGGACTCCTCAAAACTTACTGAGTGTATATAGAAACATTAATCTAACAATGAAAATAGTCATCAAGGATGGGTTACAATCATTTGATCTTGAATTAAATATAAGTTGAAGAAAACTCGACTGAGTGAAAAAACAAAAACTTTTAGGTTTACAGCAGACATATAAAATCAACAAGTCCATAAACACGATAAAAACATAGCTATTTAAATAAATTCAAGTTTTAGAGAAAAATTATATAATAAATGTTTATTGGTGGTATAAATATGCTGAAGATAGGGTTTTGAAATCTTCATAGATGGTGTATAAGCATTGAAGCTTTTGGCTTACACTGCTAACGACATCAGGGATGCTACTCAAATGCAAAGGTTTCTTATGCAGGCTCAACAAATATTTGAACAAAACCAGTGTTAATAATAAATAATAATTTCCTCTCTTATACAGCATTATTAGGAAATTCTTAACTAAATTCAGGAATTATCCCTCTACCACGCATCACAAAAATCATAGCAACAAACAAAGAAACACAAAAGCAAATTCAATAAAAAAAAAATTATTCAGCTAAAACACATTAAAATAAGAACAAAAAGAAATAGGTTAAAAATCTATTACTAGATATTAAAATTAATACTCAAAATGTTTATTAAAAATAAAAGTTTTAAGTCTAGTCTTAAAAATTCGAATTGAGTCGATCATTCTTAGTAATAGATCAATTGGATGCGAATTCCAGACATCGGGGGCAGCAAAAGCAAAAGACCTTCCTCCAAGTGAATTTGATTTTACTAGAGGTTTTTTAAGAAAGTTTGTATTATTTGATCTTAAGGATCTATTAGAGACAGAGTAATGAATGATTCCTTTCAGTTTATTAGGTGCTCTATTATGTAAACATTTGAAGATTAGAAGTGCTACTTTTTAATTGATTCTCTCTTTAATGGGAAGCCACTCCTTCACAAAAAAAGTGAAGGATGTACAATTTATATTGAATGGGGGATATTTTACACTGCTGAGCTCCAAAAAAGCAGGACTATTAAAGGCTTCACTTAATCACTATAACTAAGCATTATTTCACTACCCATAGATGACCGGCAATACCAAAAGTGAAGATGGAAGTGAAGGAGATTGAAGAAGAATGGCAACACTGAACCAAACCTAAGCGACACTTAATGTGAGGGGGGTCGACAAATAACAACACCTTAGACTTACTCTCACCTCCATTACTGAATTAAAAAAAGCAAGTTCTATTTTTTATGTAAAGTTGGTCTTGACCAAATGTATTCTTCTTTGTGTGTATGGTCATACAATGTATTTTTCATAGCTAGATAATATTTCTAAGAAATATGGAGTGAACCTTATTTTTTGTGTGATGTCTCAAAGTTTGATTAAAAACACCAATGAATTAAACAATTCTTTCAGAGTTTTTAGCATTCTCCTGGAAAAGATTTCATAGTGAGTAATAAACTGCATGGTAACACTGTGCCATTAAATATTTTTATTAATGCATAGCAGTTATTCTATGAGGTCCTATAACCAGATAATGATACATCATTGAATCCGAAGTTACTTTATATCCAAATACTTAGGCGCAAAATTTAGAGCTACATAAATCCATAAAATTAGAGAACCCAAACAATTTCACAATCACATTAATATCAAGCCTATTACTTTGGGATATCTTTTCACCTTTTAGTCCGTTAAAGGAAATTTATCTTTGTTCAATATGTTAATATTACCTATTCAAATTCTTAAGTTTGTGATGTACAAACTAATATATTTGAACCTAAAAACATTTGCACAAAAGCTAATCTTTTTTGGGAGAAGACATTTCCACAAGTATTTGTTGAAACTACACTATTTAGACCTGAAAATCATTTTGAAAAGTAAGATAGAAATAGGGAAAAAAAATAATTTCTCTATTTTCGGTGAAGCTGTATGTGATATTTCATTCCAATGACGTCTGGTTCTAAACCACCTGACCATTATGATGCACAACAAAGGGTTGGACACAGGAAACCCACAACCACATTTGTATATATCCATGTTCTTCAATAATTCCACCATAAAATTGTGTTTGTTGTTGTTGTCGACCTCATTCCTCACGTCGGAGGATCCAACCCTAATCTCAGCAGGTCTGACCATCAGGCACACAGCCCCACCACTCCTACTGGGTTCGCCCAGAGGGCCTTCGGGCCCAGGTCCGTTCGCACATGTGGGCAAGCAAAAACGTGTATAGTGTTGGCACAGCAGGCAGTTTGGTGTAGTGTGGGTGTCAGGGGCTATTTTGTTTAGACTCTTGGAGTCGGGGAGATTTGTTTGATCTAAGCTGTGCCAGTGTTCTGCACACGTTGTGTAGGAGTGATTGTTCCATTTCATTGATGTCTGGTGCTTGGATATTGAGGATTTTTTTTGGTTGTCTGTTGTTTGTGTAGATTGTTACTATGTGCATATGTATGAGTTTCTTGTGTTGTTTTATTGTTTGGTGTGAGGTATCTTATGGGATGGTGTCCATGATTGTCGTCTAATTGTTATTGTTGTGGAATATTGTTTGTTTCATGTATCTAGGAGGTGTTGTTTGTTGTGTGAGTGGATGGAGGGAGTGATCTAGGTGTTAGGCTATTTATCGTAGTTGTGAATCATGTAGTAAGTGTGTTTTTATGAAGAAGATGTTTGTTTCATCATGCTGTTGTGTTTGTGTCCAGTGTGCAGCCTGTAGCTGTTCTCATGGCAATGTTTTGAAGAGTTTGCAGTTTGTTTATGTTTGTGGTGGATGTGATTGGTGACCAGATAGTGTTTGCATATTGTATGATGGGTCGTGTGATGGTTTTGTATGTGGTGAGAAGAGTTTCTTTTGAGTTTCCCCAGTGTGTGGTAGTGAGGACCTTCAGCATGTTTATGGTGGGCTTGGTTTTGGTGATGGTATCTTTTATATGTTTAGTGTAGGGAAGTTTGGAGTCAAATGTTAGGTCAAGGATTTTTGGTTCCTTGACAGTAGTGTGTTGCTGTTTGTTAACCATTTTTTTTTTATTATTATTTTTTTATTATAGAATATTATACAGCACATTAGCTACAATGGCAAAGAGCGCTGTTGCTAACAGCATCTGGTGTTCCCAGACGGTCACCCATCCAAGTACTAACCAGACCCAACGTTGC
>JARUHE010308569.1:0-12229 GCA_031471125.1 Archaeomysis grebnitzkii | reverse complement strand
GGACAAGACCAACGACCCAGAGTGTGTCGTGCGCACATATACTTTGCTGATTCAGCAAGAACTTGTAAGCCATGGTGAAAATGGCCAGATAAAAGAAATTGCAAAATGCAACCTAACTCAAGATCTTCATCACCTGTACCGTCGCTTCCTATACAATAACTCATTTATTAACTACATAATGTTGTTATTACAATCCTATAGTGATACCTTCGGTATCAATCCCACAGGTGTTATTTTTAACTCATGACAACATAAGTATTATTAAACATATCTTGACAATAAATCCAATGGCCTTCGTTAGCAAAGGCAGGAATTAAGCGGTGCATATATTTGATAGAGTAGTCCTTGATATATATAAATACATTCTACCATTTCTCTAAGTCTTAAGTACATTGTATCATCAAACATTGGAAAATGACTGATGATAATCTTGGCTAGACAAGGCTTGGTAGTTCATGAATCTTGAAGTGAACAAACATTTTTAAAGAGACAACACAAAACATCTTAAACGTTATTGCATAGAAAAATAAAGATATACTAGTTTAAAACTCTACTAACACAACTAATAAACATAACTCTAAAACTTTATCTAAAGTTCTATAATTTATTTAGCAATAGAATTAGAAGGCAACACAACTATAAAGTGATTTGTCTTAAGAGAAGCATTAAGGTTTGTTTATTGTTTTCAATGGAAAAAGTCATTAAGCTTACATGGTTCTAACTTCTTGCAGTTTTATATATTTTTATTTGAAAATAAAATTCTTTACAGATAAATATGTTTTTAATAATCCTGGATTAAGGAATAGGAAGAAAGTAATCAAGTCGTTGAGAATTAATTGAACACACTTTCAATCTAAATTTATATATTTCTTATATCCCATTATATGAACATTAATTAAAGCTTTGTGCATTTAACTTTGTTACAATTTATCATAACGTTTATATTATTGATGCTTTGAAGTTTGGGCCAAAGTTTATTAATTAACTTGCCAATTCTCTGTAGGAGCTGTCTATTTGTTTTGGTTTTGCATATATAGTTTAAAACTAATGTTAAAAGGTTATATAAAAAGTGATTCTTTACAAGGTTATATAAAGAGCAATGTGTTTACATTTAATCATTGGCGTCAGTGCGTTCAACAAATGTATTTCTACAGTCTTATAACATATTTAAGCTATGTATTTATTAGAACATAGATGCCATAACTTTTTTACACTCCCGCTGTTCTGTTTACTATGAATGAGCCAAACTGGTTTGATAAAATCTAAAAATTTCAATACTACGCAGGTTGTAATTAAGATAATGAAAAGTACTTATGGGGTCTAATTATACGTATTTTATATGAAGGTTGACATAACATGAGCATTTAGTCCATGGGCTGTATAGAGAGTTAGTGCTCCCCCCCCCTGCCATATATCTTAGACATATCCAAAACTTTTATAAACCGTCTAAACCTTCGGAAAATCCTTTTTACTCATTCGAAATCAGGTTGCAAGCCTCCCTTACAGGGCAATTTAGCCTCCGCCCCCCCTCATCACTTTTGAGGAGCAGTTTTGTGATATAAAACTACATATAGCTTAATTACTTACTGTGCAATTTTTTTATAAACTTTATTATTTGTGAAAACGCATTGTCTATATATTTTACTGAGTACTAATTTGCAGTAAAACGTTTACTTTTTGAGTTATTTTTGTTTTTATTTGAAATTCTTTCAAATGTTTCAATATACGCCATTTTTCGTTTCCTGTAAGAAAGTTATGAGGCTTTCAAATTAGTATATGAAGCATTCAGTGAAGTCATAATATGCTGCTCTATAATATTAGATATATCGTGATACAATCAATAAAAAAATTACAGTTGTAGAATTTTGAAAATCGAAGGCGCGAGCGTCAAAAGCTTGTTATAGTGTGTCTGCGGCCTAATAAGTATAGTTATATTTATGTAAAGATTTATTTAGTTATTCACTTTTCTTTTTCTTATACTTCTGAAATGAAAATTTGCAAAATAAAGTTAGTAATACAATTATAACAGTAATAATAATAATAATACTAGTAATAATAACAAAAATAATAAAACCAATAATATTATTATTATTATTATTATTGTTATTAGTGCTATTCTGTAAGCATGTTTAAATTCTAATGTTGATATATTTATGTATAAGAATGTATATAAAATAAACAACAATGAAATGGTGTTAATGTAAACTAAAAATAGATTACATTGTTTCATTTATCATCGCTGTATATCTTAGAATTTGTTCAGCTATCAATCATACTTTTTAAATAATACGTAGAATGAAAGCAACTTTAACAATAACATAATTTTATAATCAATATTCATATTAGTGCTATCAGTATTGTCAGTATCCTTATTACAATCAATAACATCAATATAACCCATATTATTGTTATTAATGTTTTTATTGTTGTTAATACTATTACTAATAGTATTCTTATTACAATTTTAAAGTTTATCTCATTTAAATCTTCAAACCAAGATAACTTAATATTCTAATTTAATTTCTAACATACAATATGTGTTCCATCTAAATAAAAGTTTCATTTAAAGGTTTCTAATTCTATTAATTTTTTTCAAATAGTACACATAACTGTTACAAAAACTACCATTTACAAATGAGACTCTCACACTTCAAAAACATGTATCAATTCATCAGTACAAAACGAAATGAAACAAAAGCTAAGCAATAAACTTAACAGATGAAACGTCATAAACGAGTGCATAAATAAATGCTGTCAACTTGTTTCTTACAAGACAACGAAAAGTGCCCAAACTCAACATGTTCAGCTTGTTCTCACAAAACACAGAAAAATGCCCTAAAAGACCTTTTTCAACTTGTTTCTTACAAAACCATTGACTAGTGCCCAAAATTACCTTTTATTATTTTCATTGGCATAATAAAGAATAAAACACTTTACCTTTTAGCACATGTGTTGACGGATTATGTTGTAACAATAACATATCTGTAATTTGTATTATCTTTCATTCAGATGTAATTTCTCCGTTCAAGACAAAGTTCTCAAATAACAAAAGAGCGACAAAATGATTATTTAGATTATTTTTAGAGAACGCTACTCTTGCTTTCATACTGCAGTAATAAACTCCGTATAGGTGAATAATTGGTTTGTGAAGTATGTATTAAGTATTGCTGGTCATAGGAAGTTGTCTTCTTCTAGTTTAAATTTATATCTAGAAAATAACATGCTAAATTAAATACTATTTTCTTATTAGAAAGAATAAAAAAGAGCTTCCAACTAATTATAAGGACCTTTTAGTCACGTTTTGATATCCAAGAGCAAATTTCCTAGCAATACTTTAGTACCAATTTGTCTGTTTTATAAAGTCTGTTGATGTATGAAAATAAAACATCAGCAGTAATGAAAACACAAGAGAAGAAGATTTTTGTGGCAGAAATGAGAATGTTGAGGTGTGTGGTGTAACAAGAAAGAATATAATAAGGAATTAATACATGAGGCGCACAGTGAAAGTTGAAGAAGTAAGTAAGAAGATGCAAGAGATAATGAGAAGAGATGAAGAATATGTAGCCAGAAAATTAGTAGACATGGAAACGCAGGTTCATAGAAAAATAGGAATGCCTAAGCTTATAAGGAAAGATAAGTTAAGAGAATATTTGCTAAAAAAGAGCTTACGAGAGGATTGTCTAAGACACATGACAAGGTGGAAGAGACTAGTGAGAAACAGTGACCTCATCTAAACATGGAACTACACTGAAGAAGAAGAGTTGTTGTACTTTACAAATTTATCGTTTGTGTAATTCAAATATGTTTCCTTGAGATCACTAACACTTTAATAATACATATCCACAATTAATCTTTATTTACTATATTTTTTTTATTGCCCCGCTGTTTTGTTCCGTTTTATTGTTTTGAAGGAATATGTTACATGTTGTTTAGTATTTACTTTTTTTTAGTTCCCAATGTTTATTTTTCTTAATTTCAATTTTTTTCTGGTTTCGTTTTGCACATTGAACAGCCACATTTGAAATAATTGAATTGATCTTAATATAATATGATTTTGTGATACTTAGAAAAATCAGTGTTTCGCATAAGTTTTTTAATCTTAGTAAACATTTTATATACAAATCAACGTAAGGAAAACAATAGTTTACGTTTAGTTGATATTTACTATCTTTCCTATGCTAGCAACAGCATTATTGATCAATATGAATCTTTTGTGTTTGCTTTAATTTGCTTATAATTATTAATCATTCACAAGAGAGGATATGATAACCTCCTCTGTTTTCATTATAAGTATTTTATTTATTTTGGTAAGCATTAACCATATTGTTTTGTTATGTTTCAACAGCAATGAATTTTTTCACATGAGAACAATTTCTTGAGAAACTAATGTGTTGTAATGATTAACACGGCATTGATTATTCAGGTAAGAAATAAAGTAATTTGTATAAAATACTATCTATTATGCTTGAGCATGTCTTTTAAAAAATAAAACATTTTTTAAAACGAATGCTTAATAATTCATCTAAATGGAAGTTTATCTTAGAGATATGTGATAAACATTTAATGATAACAATATGTGTGCATGTTGTCAGTTTAAAGTATACATCATCAGCCTTTATTCTTATCCATATTTTTAAAAAAGTATTTAAGAATTATATATTCTTATGAAATGAGCAACGTAATAAACAACTTAAAATTGCTAGTTTTAAACAGACATGACTGACATAATAGATATAACAACATTAGTAATTACATTATTATTGTTATTAATATTATTATTATTAGCATTATTATTGTTGTTATTATCCTTATAACTGTATTATGGTAATAGCTTTATTATTTTAGTTATTAAAAACAATTGATTGCTATCAATGTGATGCGTGCGCGCTGTTTTTTTGAACTGTTGTAACATTTTTGTTTCTTATGTAATTATTTCATACTAAAGTTTATTGTATAGCGCATCGCCTGCTGGTTTCATTACATGTATTGAAATTGAATCTTAACCTGATAGTTACTTCTTTACAGTAAATGAAAAAAGGCGTACACTAAAAAACATTAAAAATTATCTAACAAAATTCGAAATAACTTGAAAAATGTACGCTATAATTAAAAAATACTATTAAATAAAAAGTGTAGGATATGCGTTTTACGTATAAGTTACAAAAAAGAAATTGGCTGATTAATAAATAAAAAAATACGTAATTTTGTTCCGTAAAACTACTCCTCAAAAGTGGTAGGAGACGGGGATAAATTGCCTTGCAACCAAATTTCGAATGAATAACAAAGTTTTTTCGAAGGTTTAAGCGGTTTATGAAAATTGGTGATATGGTTAAGGTGTATGGCAGGGGGGTTGGCTAAACACTATGTAGCCCATGGACTAAATGTACGGTTAGTAATTATGAAAGAAAACAAATTGTTGTACCACAATCTGTGAATGGCCTAAATACAATTGGTGGTTCAAAAAAAGTTTGATTCTGAATACTGTACGGATTAGCCAATAAAAGTTGTGATGGTTAATAGTTCTTTATTCCTTTAAAATAAAATAAAATAGTTATAACATAAATTTTAAGTTTGGTTAACCCTTTAAGTCTTTGTGAACAATTTATTTAGTATTTTTTTTAGTTTTTTATTAATTTATTTTTTGTTATTGTTTTTATTTGTTTCAATAAAAATTGTTTGGAATGAAAAGTTCTTCTTTTTATCCTAAGTAATTATTGATTAAAATAAAAAAAACAATTAGTTATACACCCAATTTTGATTTGGTTAACCCTTTAAAAATCACTCGTCTTACAACATCTATTATTTGAAAAAATATAAATTTGTGAAAATATTGTTTTTAGTGAAGGTTGTTGAAAATATAAAGTTCTTCATTTTATTCTAAATAAACATCCTTGTAAAATTAAAAATAAAAAAGTTTTTTGACACTGACAAAAAATGTCTTTGAAACACTGTAAATCTTAGAAATACAGTACAAACTTTAACGCAAAATACTTGGAATTAAAAGTCGAATAGTTTATGCTAAGGTCTAAACGAACATTGTTGTAAAGTCGATAATAAAAAAATAGCCGGAAGACAACAACTATAGACAAACTATATATAGAGCTTTCCTCACTCGGTAACAAATGAAGAATGAAAAGCCTTTAATATTTTGATCTAATATAGAAGACAAACATAAAATTGATGGGGTAAATAAATTGCAACCATAGCTTGAACATTATGATTCATTTTTAGCTTGTCTTATTGATAAGTGAACCAATTAAGAGTTTTTTATAGCTTAGGCCTAACGTGCACATCACGGGGCTTCGAACATTTATGCTTTTTACGGTTATGTGTTTTATGTTCAACATTTTTAATTAACAACATTGCATTGGGTCGTCATCATGTCTATGGTCGTAATACGTATATAATTATGTTCGTAAGTGCTATGCAGAAATGATAGGATAAAGTTTTAATCGTAAATGTTCATAGTTTACCATACAAAGTATAAAACACATTTCATAAAAATACAAAACGGGTTTTATCGAGCGTATGAAAAAGTGAGTGTAAGCGCTGTTGTTGTCGTCCGTTAAGTTTTTGTGTTATTAACTTTACAGTAATGCTTGTTAAGAAAATATTTTAGGCTTGGTATTCTAAATTACATCTACGACTTGTATTTTTTTAAACAACATGTTTAAGTGTTTATTTTTAGAGAAAAATTGGGAACCAATTATTTTGTTTTCGTTTTACAAAAATGTTTACTTTGAACAAATTGAAGAACTACAAATTCTCAAAAATGTTGTTAATTACAAATTTTGAACAAATTTGTTTTTTTGTAGATAAGAGCTGTTGTAAGAAGGGTGCTTTAGAGGTTAACCACATTCAAAATTGGTTTATATTTTTTTATTTTGATTTTAAAATAATGAAATTAAGAATTATTCATTCCAAACAACATTTATAGAGAAAATAAAAAAATGCTAAATAAACTTTTCACAAAAACTTACAGGGTTTAACCAAGATCAAAATTTAGTTCATAAATATTTTTTTATTTAACGGTATACATAACTATTAATCATCCGAGCTTTTACTAAACACGCGGTATTTATTTGCTTACTCTACTTTAAAGTATACCTAATTTTTATAAAAAAAAATATTTGTTTTTGTATATGATTTATATATTACTTATTTGGTAAAGCGTTATTGAAATAATATACTAATGTAAATCTTAGTTGTTTAGATGTGTTTATTAATACATAAATAAGCGTTAAACAAAGTTAACACTCATGGAAAATGTCTACAAGGACAAGCACCGAGAACAACTTCATCAACAAAAATATTTAGCAGTATAATAGACACGTCGCTTCGTTGCTCTTTACAATTAAAATATGGGATTACATATAATGATTTAGATTGATATAAATAAACACTTGTTTATGTAGAATTAAACTGAACATATAAATATATATGTTTATAACACAGTATTACAAAGTTGATTACACATTTTAAATTTTTTTTTTTTATAAATGTCTACATGAAACGTTTTTTTACAACAACAAAATAAATAAATAAGTAAGATATATAAAATGTGTAATTTGAAAATAATTTTAAACTTCATTTCTTTCATTAATTTTAATAAATTTCGTAAAGTTTAATTTTAAAATATTTCGTTGACGCTTAAACAAATGATTGGAAAACACTTCGTAAATTGTTGGAAAGTAAATTATTGGAACAAAGTTGGGAAACAATGTTGCAGCGGAGTCATGAACTGGTTCGTTGAAAGGTAAATTTACTTCAACAAACTTTACACAGGACCTCGATACTATTTTTCATCTAAATTACTTTTTCGAATAATTTGTCGGAGTAATCAGTTTTGAGAAAATAAATATTTGTTTAAATGATTTATCTTTATTTGTTTATTTTTCTTTTTAACCGGTTTTAAAAATCTTTTTTTATTGCAGATTTAATTTAATTTTAAATCCTTTGGTAGGTATTATTTTCAGTGTCATACAAATTGGCACAGCTGTATTTTAATTACGCTGTTGATGTTTTGCATAATTAACACTTTATTTATTTTAATAAATATTTTAAAGTGTATGCTTTATTTTATGTTAAATAAGCTTACTTTTGTAGATACGAACTGTTTTGTATTACATGGTTTTGTATCTTACCAGATTATCTTTTTTGACATGAAGCTCTTCTAATACTGTACATAAAATATGTTTTGTTGTACGTTTTCTTTCATAAGAAATATGAATCCCTTTGTTTTTAGAGGGAAAATGTGTTCAAAGTGATTTACAAATAACTTTCTTATCATGAATTTTCAGGCAAAAGCTTCCCTTTTCTTGAGATTAAAGATGAATCAACCAACGTTATGTCGCGAACCATCTTTCTATATTTAACGATATTTGTCTCCTCCGAAATATGTTAAAATAAACTGAAGGGAAATTCAATTTTAAATTGCATTGTTTCGTGAAACAATCGCAAAACATCATACGCATATAACTAATAAGAGAGGTACAACTTAAAACTGAACCAAATAAATAAATGGAACAATGTTCATTTAAAAAAATTTAAGTTCTGTTTACAATAGTACAACTTAGTACAATTTTAATGATTTAAATCTATTCATTATGTTTATTAGGCTGTGACAAACAGCCAGTATAACCCACTGTGCATTGTTGGGACGGAGGCTGCAGACGTGGCGGATTTTTCACAAAACTTCTTATGTTTTAGTTTTTGTTTTTAAGTCTGGTTAGCTACCAGTTAGTAGAATTATGAAAAAAAATGTTTTTATTTTATTTTGTTTTTGAATCTTGGTTAACCACAACTTAGTAGAATTATGAAAAATTATTCTTTTATGTTTTTGTTTTACATATATTTTATATATAATTTATTTCTATATATATGTATTGAAATAATAGGTTTTTAAATCTTGCTAACCATAACTTAGGAGAATTATGAAAATAAATTATTTCTTTTACATATATTTTTATTTAACAGGAATGTCTTTATATATAATTCTGAACAATATTGTGTGGAATAATTTTTTTGGTAAAACGAATATTTAATGAAATAGAAGGTTTAGAAATCTTGCTTAGCTATAGCACTTAGTATAACTATGAAAACAAAATTATATTTTATATATATCATATATATATAGTAATTTTGTTTAATTCATAACTTTTACTCGGTCACAGCCTCAATTCGTTTACAAATTTCATCATACTTGGTTAAATATATATTCAATGGTATTTGTTTAAATAGTTGTTCTCTTTATTACGCATCAAAGCACTTGGTTTAAGCTTATTCTGAAGCATGAAGAAATTCGTGTATAGTGCTTAACAAAAACAAATATAACTAAATTTAGGAAACAATGTAACTAACCGACGTGATATTAAAATTAATTGTAACTACCCAATGCAAAACACTTTTGGGAAGTAAACGCTCAAAAAAACATTTAATTTAAATGTTTATATAGCTATGATGAGAGTATACATTGAATGTTTAACTACTTGTAGTAAATTCAACATACAATTAAGTAGGACCTGTTGTATTAAATTCGTTAAAATGTACAAAGGAATTATAAATTATGGATAACACAAAAGAGATCATAAATTCTCTGTAAAAATTAAACTGGAACAAGTAAAACTCTAATTGAAATTAATTAACACCTCTTTAAATCAATGTTGCCTGTCAATATAATAAATAGTATACTTTATAGCCTGGTTGAGGTGTACTCTTAACACTGAAACTTTTTATTTCGAATATCCGTCAATGTAATTACATTATTTGTTACACATTCAGTTTATATTTATCCAAAGTCGTTCTAGCAAATATGTGATTAGCTTCAATTGAAATTAGTGTTTCATATTTATCAGCACTTTCGAGCATCTCAATAACGTTATTTAAAAAAATTATTTTGGTGAGCATTGCTTTCACTTTATGATGGGATATTTTTTGGAAAATTGAAAACATTAAGACCAACTACTTTTTTTTAAGAATTTGATTGTAAATTTAAGATTTTCAACATTGTAAGATACAAGAAATATAGATTTCTTTACAGCTGTAAAACACTATAAAACGTAGTGTTTAGAAATTTTTAGTCATTTCACTTAAAACAAATTTTAGAAAACAATTTATTCAAACTGGAAGAAGCAAATAAATCTCGCGTGTTTAGTAAAACTTATTTAGCATTAATAACACTTTAGTTTATTCCAAGAAAACATTTTTATAAATAAAAAAATAAAAATATTGTGAACCTAAACAGAAACTAGGTTATGTTAGAGGCAAAAAAAGACGGTGGAAGTCATTTATGAAACTTTATTTTCTAAAATGTACAATAAGAAACAATCAAGTGAGATATTGATGGTAAGTCCGTCCGTGTGTAAAAAGGCATCATACATTGGAAGCACTCGCTTTCTCCCAGCCCCAAATTTTAGTTTATATAATGTGATATAAAACAAACCAATAAATATCTTAAAAAATTGATTTACTAAAAAGCGACAGGGCTAGGTAAATAATACAGGGCATATACAATCATAGTGTTAGCTAGATAGCCAAGTCAAAATAAAGTCAACTAAAAATAATATAATAGGCTAGTCAATGAAAATAGTCAACTAAGAATAGTCAGCTTAGAATAAATCACCACACACGACCAGTTAAGAATGACCAGTTTAAAATAACCAGCCAAAATCAACGGCTACTAATAATAATAATAAACTAATACTGTAGTTGATTACACTATTTGAGACATTAACAATCGTCAAATGCTATAACAAGACTTCCTCATAAAACAATAGTCACCACGTGTAACTAATATGAAAGCATCCTAAATTATATATAACCCTGTGCAATTTATAATACTAACATTGAACAGCAAAACTTCATCATAATTTTATCTAAAACTCAAATTTTTAGGTAACAATACAATTTATTTGGAGAGATGGAAAATTAATTACAGCAAATACTATCAATAAGAAATATTAGTGCTAAAAGGTATGAACATACCGTAGAACAATTATCTGTTGTACATGCGATATATTTTCTGCACTGTGGTCAGTAGCTGTTTAAAGCATGTCAATCCTGCCAATACGTCCTCAGCACCTCGAACACACCACATCCGCAGAAGAATAAAAGATTAATCCATGTCTTAGCCATAGAGTTAATAATATATCTATGGCCTTAGCTCGCCAGTCATATTCTTAAAAGAAAGATGTTAAATCTTGAAACCAGTAAGTGGCCTCCACCACACCAAGTAGAGTAGATTCATCCATGATGGTTAAAATAAAATTACGATTGTATTAACAAACTAGCAAGGACAGTTCAAGGCCAAGGAACCAGACGACCGTGTTCATAGTTTTTAATCAATATTTCAAGCGATAGTTCAATACTTGTTTTAATTAAACGAGACAGTAATCAATTCACTAGTTTTATTTGTGTTGGGATTGATTAGCTCAGTATTATAAACAACATTTCTCTAAAAACTGTAACGCAAATTAAATAAAAACATAATATAAGTTGAAACCATTTGTGTAATACAGTATATATACGTTGTAAATGAAATATTTCAAGACTTTTCAAAACTCATTTATACTCATTTCAACATTTTGATATTTATACGACTTTAAATTATAATTTTGTACAAAACCAGTTTTTTGTTTTGATTAACCCTAAAATCAAATTTCTAACAACAGCTATTATTTCCAAAAATATATTTTTTGTCAATGTCTTTTTTTATTTAATTCTAAATAAACATGCTTGTACAATAAAATCTGAAAGTTATAAACATAGGGTCGTGCGGGGTCAAATGTAGCGTGGGGTCAAATGATGAATTTTTCACAAACAAATTTCAAAAATATATTTGACTAACTTAAAACTGTATGATCCTGCTGAAAAAATACCAAATGAAAGCAAACTAACTGGTGATTAAGAATATAGCAAGTAAAAATTTATAAACTAAAGATAAATATTAAAAATAATACTTGAAAAAAATAAAAAACTAAGAACAAAATTTTTCCTAAATAAAACTTTGCTATGGAGGTCACCGAAAAAAAAATGAAATTATAAGTGATACATCATCTTAAAGAGTATCTTCTTGGCTACAATTTGAGACAAAAAAAAATATAAAAAACAAAAAAAAATGGTGAGTTATAGCTAAAAAACTACTGCGGGGTCAAACGGTTCACATACCCTTCAAACATAAAAAAGGAGAAACCGAGGGTTTTTATTTTTATTATTGTTTAATATTTAATTA
>JARUHE010308558.1:0-12231 GCA_031471125.1 Archaeomysis grebnitzkii | reverse complement strand
GTTGTTTAACACTAATTGATTTTCATGTGCAGACGACGACGACGGAAAATTAAAACCTATATAGAGCTTTTTCCTAAGGGAACGCTCAAATAAAAATGAAGATCTTCAAAATTTTCCTTCACCTAAATTTTGAATGCGCATGTTGATTATAATAAAATAAAATTCTAAAGTAACTATAAAATTTAGTTATTTATAAAAACTTCAAACTAACATGAAGAAAAAAAAAACTTTAGAATAAGTTCATAAAATTTAAATGTTTATAAAAATTTCATAAAGTAGGAAAATATTTACTGAGTTGGTGTTGAGGCTGTCCAAGCAGTGTTGATTCGCGGGCGGGCAAGTGCAGGGCGTACAATTCGCCCGTGAGCCTCTTTACGGAGAGTTGGCGGAGAACTTCCAATGGGTGCTGCATTAATTTCTACAGACCTTGATGAATGAAACAATTAATTAGACCAACAAAAAGATTTATAATCAATTAGATAAATAATTGGAATTATTGCATAACCATATTGATAATAATTAATCATGTTATTATCTTTCAATAGTTTAAAGATTAACTATTTACTAGATGAATGAACATTTTCATGAAAGCTCATCTGTAAAGCAACAACATATAAATTATTTTTGAGTAAAATTTCTGTAATATCTGCAAACAAAATCACAATGAGCTTAATCAAAAGCCCTATAACCAAATTTTTCATTAAATATAAACAAATATCCATTTATTTTAAGAAAGATAATGCATACTGTTTGAGAATGTCCAACGAATCAGTTAACTATTAGATAAACTTTATGTAGAACATAAAAAAATTCACAATAGTTACGGTCAGATGCAAATTCGTTGAGCCAGAGCTGCATATCGAGCTCGTTTTACATATCTGTGGCACAGTCGGTGTGGTATACATTTTGTTAGTTGATCAATTTTATGGCAGAATGCAAAAAAAATATTTTTCTATTCTAAATTGGACATTCGTTTTTGATAATTTTTAAGTTTTTATTTCATAAAAAACAAATATTTTCACTAAATTGCAAAGTTATTTTGAAATAAAACACCCATAAATAAATTACTAACCTTGGGATGAACGAATCGTGTTCATAACTTTAATCGTCTGATAAAATTTATACCACACTGACCGTGCCACAGATGCACAAAGCTAGGTCGATACGCAGCTCTGGCTCGACGAATCCGCATCCAACCGTAACCAATGAGTTTAATCAAAAACTTTAACCAAGAAATTTGGGGTAGTAAATACATAAAAAGTTTTTTCATTAAAATTAAAACCATTTAATTTGAAAAGTAGCGAATTTGTTGAGAGTATCCATATAAACAAATTTTGTTGTAAAACTTCAAATGAATTAAAAAGCAAGATTTACAGTGCCTATAGGACTACGATAGGGCAATCACAATAATTCATTTAATGTAATATTCATAACATCAACTTTTTATAACAACATATACAATAAAAATTATTTCTGATACCTTGTTGTTTTTGGTGCAATTGTAGCAAGTGCTCTCTGAGTTTGTTTATCACTTTCAACCATGTTGTCCAGCACTTTCTGAGCTTTGTCTTCATCATATAACACCGACTGAAGAGCCATGTTGATAACAGTGGGTGTTAGAGCCGGGAAAGTTTTACCCAAAGCTCCACGCACTGAAAATTAAAATGCTCTTAATTCTAAATGTTTATGAATTTTACTGCTTTTCAATTTTTGGAAAAATAGACGAGATTGAAAAATCCACCACCGATTAACAGAGGAAAGCTTAAAATAAATGCTATAAGGCTAGTTTATTTCAGCATGGCACTAAAAATATTTAAGGTTTTGAAAATAGCAATAAATAATTGGCTATTTCAAATTTTCCAAAATTTCAATGACTATATATAAAACTTTCAGGAAAATATATATATTCACTTATAAATAACATTTCATAAAAATGTGTTGTCCTATGTATTAAAAACTTATTTAACAGTTAATAATTACATTTATTCCACAAAAAAAAAGATTTAAAATAATTTCTTGTGTTAAAGAACTTGCAACGAAAACTAGCTGCTTGGCCGCTCGATTGCAGTGAAAACAAGTTTCACTTAAGTTTCAAAACAATCTAGCGCGCTCGAGTGCGCTAGATTGTTTCCGAAATTTCCGCTCGAGCGCGCTAGATTGAATCGTGCTCCGACTGCAACCAGTATCTCGATATGACCCTAAGTATACTGTTAAGACCATGAAACATTCAGCTAGTGTGATGGTGTGATTAGTGGAAATATTGGCAGGGGAGGACTATATTTCCTTTATGTTAACCAAACAATGAAAGGAATAACATACATTGATGTGTTGAAGAATCATTGTCTTCCATTCTGGGTATTTCACAACTGTGATTTTTCCATGCACTACAGTGCTGCCTACTACACGTCTAAGATGGTTAAAAAGCACCTTAGTGACAAAAATATCAGTGTTCTTGAGTGACCAGTAAACTCTCTAGACCTTAACCCAATCAAAAATGCCTGGCACATTATGAAAAACAAAGTTCTGGATGCTTGGCCCAGCAGCATCATGAAGCTGAAGGAAATGCTGAAGAAGTTATTGGTGTTGATGGATGTTACCTACTTCGCTAAACTAGCTGATTCAATGCTAAAACATCTCCAGATGGTTATTAAATTTAAATACTAGAAGATGTAAAATATACCAATAAATCCATACCATGTACCATTTTTTGCCTATTAGTTGTCCTTTCTTCAAAAATAATTTGTTTTTATTTCAATGAAAACATTTTTTTGCAACCACTGTATATTTTAATTTTGTTAAGAAACAAACATGATTGCAAAAGAATAACATGCAATCATGAAAAACTGGATAATTTTATTACCATGCTCATAGCAGATGTTTCCAAGAGCTCGGCAAGCTTGCAAAGCTGTAGGTGTATTTTCACTAGACATTTTCGAAACTAAAATAGGTACAAGTCCACTCTCCACACAAGATAGTCTGCAGCTTTCAACCTAAAAAATACAATCGAATAGAGTTTAGTAAGTAAATAAATGATTAAATGCTATGCATTGAATGCTGTGTTTGCACCTTCAAAATGTTTATAAATTTGTAATATTGTTAAATGCATTCTATATATTAACATATTAATATTCATTTTTTTCGAACAAAACCTTCGCTAAGCCTTCAAATAACTAGTAATCAATGAACCAAACTGTTCAAATATCTCGCAATCATCATTCAGTAACTTTAAAAAATTAATTTGTTCAAAAAATGTAGACAAAAACTAATAAAATCAAATAAAAAAAAGTCTATTAATGTATTAAAACCAATAATCAAGCAAATATAAAAATAAATTTTAATAGTGTAGATGATATATAAGCATTCCAGTCATTGTCTAACGCTGCCGATGAAGACAACAACATCGGAATTGCTATGCCTATGTAGAGCCTTGCTACGCACGTTCGTTAAAAACAAGATTAAAAACTGACCTTAGCAAGTTCTGCAATCAATTCAGCTCCTTTGGCTTGAGCTTCTATATTAGCACTTCCAATGGATTTAATTCCTAACTTCAAGACTCCGTTTTTGACGAGATCTTCACACACTTTGGTTTTATCGTCTTCTGTAAAATTAACAACTTTAGAACTAGCAATGAGTGGATCATTGACAAACAAGTACAAGGAAATTTGTAAACAAACAAAGGTTGTGACCGTGTAAAAGTTCTGAAAACAACAACTAACCTTATTTATACATGTCATAAAGTTCAATTTCTACTAACTATGTTTGGATATGTTATAAAATTCAACCTGACCATGTAAAAAATATATCATATGGTTAAATTTCTACTAACCATGTTTAGATGTCATAAAGTTCAACTTCTATTAACCATGTTTAGATGTTATAAAGTTTAATTTCTACTAACCATATTTAGATATGTTACAAAGTTCAACCTGACCATATAAAAAACATATCATAAAGTTAAATTTCTACTAACCATGTTTAGATATGTCATAAAGTTTAATTTCTACTGACCATGTTCAAATATGTCATAAAGTTCAACTCCTACCAACCATGTTTAGATTTACCATAAAGTTCAACTTCTACTAACCATGTTTAGATATGTTATAAAGTTCAACCTGACCATGTAAAAAATACATCATAAAGTTAAATTTCTACTAACCATGTTTAGACATGTCATAAAGTTCAATTTCTACTAACCATGTTTAGATATGTTATAAAGTTCAACCTGACCATGTAAAAAAAATTTCATAAAGTTAAATTTCTACTAACCATGTTTAGATATGTCATAAAGTTTAATTTCTACTAACCATGTTTAGATATATTATAAAGTTAAAATTCTACTAACCATGTTTAGATATGTCAGTTAGAATTTGTTGAATATGTTTTTGGAAATCCTTGCTGTTTGTATCTTCAGTGGCAGCTAATTTCAAATGTTCCAAAGCAGCTGCTAGTTCATCTAAAACAATATCGAATGATGTTATGAAAGATTTTCCTTAATGATAAATTGTAATTTTTTTTAAATTTATTATATAACATTTAACAAAAAACATTTAAAGAACTATGTTTTTTTAGAATGAACAAATTAATTAGCAATAAATTAATTAGTAACATGACTTTGAGACTTTACTAACATCAAGAATACATTTAAAATCACTTACCAGTTGCTGCCATCATACGTTCTTTTTATGGATAACTAAAATATATAAAACTTTTAAGAAACAATAAATTGTTATTCCATCCAACAATTATGAAACAACGAATTCTCTGCACAGATCAATGAAGATTTGTTCAATCTTTGACGATGACCTGAAAAAAAATTGTTTTTGTATAAAACTATTGACAAATAATTAAACAAAATAGTATTCACAACACAAATGTCTCTTGGGTTGTTTTTTATACATTTTGTGAAAGTGCAGATGCTTTGGAGATGGCTAATAGGCATTTGTTTTGAAAATCAATTCACAAAAAATTTAAATACAATAAAAAATATATATTCCCATGGTGAGAAATTAAAAAATAAAGTATTATAGTAATTATTTGATAAATAAGTGGTCAAAATTTAATTACTTTTCCAAATTTAAGTACTTTTTTACAATTTTTTTTCAAAATTTAAATGTTTTTTTTTAAAATTGTTATTTTACTATGATTACTTTATTGAACTGTTTCAAATGTGAAAATCAAGTTAGGTTGTGATTGGTGATTTCCTATAGTACCTCGTTTTTATATAATTCAAGTTTACAGTTGGCTGGTATTTTTAAAAGCAGGTATGAGGAAACTCTTAACCGAGATAAGTCTGTGACTAAGTAGAAGTTATGAAAACTGCTGGTGAAATATTCAAAAAGTGATGTTAACACTGGTGCACCCCAAATGACTGCAACAAAACCCGGATTTAGGTTCAGAGGTTAACCCTGCCATAGGAAAAACCATTCTCCAACATATCATACACATTAAAAAATGTGTATAAATCAAGTTTTCTTAGAAGTATTATTATTCTAAATCTTTGATTCTTTGGCCAAAAATATTTTTTAGACAAATTGTTTCAACTGAATATGATTTTGGACCCAAAATTAACTACCATCTTGTCCTTGGGAGTTAACATTCCCATTCAATCTCTAATTGTATTTTCAATTATGTATTTGAATATTCTTAAATTAAAGGAGTCTAGAATTGAATATACATAAAAAACTATTAATTTTAAATGAAAAAAATTGAAACATTTTCACACCTGCACCACATAAAACAGCATTTTTATTTAAATATTTCACTCTTCTATTATAATAAATAAAATTGGAAGCAAATATGTATAGCATGGTACTAATTTGAAGCAAAAAATTAATTTAAAATTAAAATTAAATCTTTTTGTATCAGCACTTTATGCAAATAGCTATCTCTACTTCTCTAGCCACCCTTTTTTTGAATTTTTAGTCAAATATTTCTCTCTATTGTTATATTAAATGAATCTAGAAGCAAATATGTATAGTATGGTATTAATTTTGAAGCAAAAAATTAATTTAAAAAAAAAATTGCACCATGCAAAAAAGCTATTTTGCATTTTTAGTAAAATATATCACTATTATTATATTAAATGAATCTTCAAGCAATTATGTATAGAATTGTATTAGTTTTGAAGCAAATAATTAATTAAAAATTAAAATAAAACGATTTTGCACTGGCACTGCATGAAAAATAGCTATCTTTAGCAATTCTTTTGCACCATTTTGGTGCAACTCAATTTTTTACATTTTTCTATAAATAATAGTTCCTATAAAAACATATTGTTTACATACTATTCATTTACAATAACAATACTCCATGTTCATTTGACCAAAGCTGGTGAAACACCAAACAGAACTTACAGAAGTTGCTAAGATCCGAAGATTAAAAAAAGACCAAAAAAGTAATTTGTTAAATATGAATGGGATTGCTCAGATTTTCGTAATCTTAAAATTAGAGTTTGTAATAAATATTAGGAACTATAGAAACCTAACCTAACCTAACCTAGCCTTGTTGTCTATATAATGCCTAAATAAACAACAGGAGGAACTATAGAAACTCAGAAATCATCAGTCAACTTTGCCTTCTCGTTTGTAGAACGTGTAAATAAAAAGATGGAACCCTCATCTGTAAAATGTGGAAATGTACAAAGAGAGAAAGAGAGGAAGAAAAAGGCCAAAAATGGCTAAGGCCTACTTTAGTTATGATAATCAAATCTAGCAACACATAAGAAAAAAGTACTAACAATATAGGGAAGTTTACAAGCCTTCAGGATTTTAAAGTTATTTCATATTTATGCTAGGTTAGGTTAGGTAATACAATGTTTTGCCAAATATGTGAAATAACATTCAACAATTGGCTTTTGCGGGCATTACTTTCATGGTTCCTTCTTAGAATAATTTTTTATTTTTTGTACTTATGGTACTTTTTAATTCTTAACTAAAGTAGGCTTTTGCCCAAAAGACAGTTGAGCAAAACACTAATTATTAAACAAAAAACAAAAATTATGAAGGAAAAATACAATAAAAGTCGTTAAATTTTCTACTAGAATGCTCAATTTTGTGTAAAAATGTCCCCTTCGAAAACCTAGCACCAACAACAATTAGCAAGCAGATGACAGTCAGACACTATAGGAACTCACCAAACACAACCTAACCTGAATCTCATGTTTCCATTTGTTATGATATTGTGGATCTTCAATAATTTTTTTCATTGCATTACATATATTTTTATGGGTAAGTGAAAGAAAATTTTGATTACGATATAGCACTTCAGCTAAAGAGCTAAACATACAATTTCCATCTCTTTTAATTGGAATAATTTTCCTATTTTCTTTCGAAAGGCACTTCCTTAGCTTTGAAAGCTGACTTTCTTTAGTCGGATTTTTACATTTTGGGCATAGCCACGTTTTATAATGTTTTCTTTTTAAGTTTAAACACTCAAAATGAAACCAGTCACCACCCTCAACATTCTCAATACATTTTCTTTCTAAATATGATTTGCAATTTTTAGATTTTGAGCATCCAATCAATTTTCCAAGTTTGTCATTGTTTTTGCATATACACACAATATTATTATTGTTATTTGGAAAATTTTGTATGGCAACATCAACACCTATATCAAAATGTTTGCTTTCATTTATTTCAGCATTGCCTATTATTTCCGAAGAAATATTTTTGCAAACTAATGTTTTTTCATTCTCATTAGTATTAATTATTTCCCGACTTTCCATAACTTTTGAATGAGTTGTTGATATTTCTTTACTTTTGTCTGTTAGGAATACTTTATTTGGAGAATATTGCTGAACTGCAGATAACGTTTTTTTGACTGATGAGCCAATGTTTTTAGTACAATATGAATGCTCATTTGTATCAAAATCAGATGGTACATCATCACCAAAAGAATCGCTATCTATATCAGCTTTTGCTTTCATTATGGAAGACTTAGGCATATAACGACTTTTCTTTCTCTTAAAATTTACTCTTTTATACTTAGTTGTTATACTTTTGCTTTGTTGGAATATACTTTTCGTGTTCATTAAAGACAACTTGAACCCAGCTTTTTTAAATGCTATCATAGCTTTATGGGTGTTCATCTTATAGATATCGCTTTCAACTTTTAGAGTGACTTCAATATTCACCATATCTGTTCGACTGGTGTTAACTTTATAAACTTTTTCAAATCTATGCTCTACAATTTTAGCAATTAGAGAGAATACTCTTTCTGTTGAAGCTTGTGATGCTTTTAAAAGCTGAACAACTTCTAAAACTCTTACAATATTAGGTATTTTCAAGTTTTCTATGACCTTATAATTTTCAACATTCAAGAAATAAGAAAACATATCTTTTGGATTGTCATACTTAATGTTTAACTCATTACTCTGTACATGTTGACAAAAAACTCGCATTTCCTCATCTAGACATGTGCAATCATACTCAATGCATTCATCACTACATTTTATCATCTCACAATTTATACTTTGTATCAACAGTTTGAAGGAAATAAAACGTTCTGGCAATTTTACATTTGTTTTGAAGTTAAAAGAATTAACTGCATATTGAATTACATCATGGGGCTTCAAATAAAGACTTAAGCTTTCTTTCATACATTTAATCCATAACGAATAGTTTCTCTTGAAATGTATACGTTTGTCTGAATTATAACCCTCCCACTGTATAAATGAATTTTTTTCTTTAAATTCATGAAAATTTAGTGTAAATCTATAATTTTTTGAATTAAATTGGTAAGTGTAGTCCAATATTCCTGTATCCAACAGTTTCATAGATTTGTTGTCAGGGCGATTGATTTTGCCGTCCAACGCATCCATAAAATTATCTATTGCCTTTATATAATCGAAAGGTCCAAAAGACTTACTTTGAGCTTCTTTCTCCATTTTAGCTGCATGGTAAAAAACATTGCTCATGCAAATAATCTGAGCAATGAACAATGTATTTCCAATATCGTGTACAATTTTTACAATATCTGATTCATGTTCAGAACAATCATTATTTATTATTATTTGTGGTAGTATCAAAAAAAGATCAGATAAATTTCTTAAAATAGACTCTAAATGGCTGAAAAGATATTCTACATATCTGGTTTTAGAAATGGTCTTGAATTCATGAAGTTTGGAATTTGACATGGTATTACTATATTGATTCAATAGTTTATATACTGATGGCTTTGATAAGACAGTCACAATATTAGAGCATTTTTGTAGTACACTTTTCATATCTTCATTTAAAGTTTTTTTCAACCCTATCTCTATTTTATGACACATATCAGGCAATAAAACTACATTTTTTTGGATGTCACCATTTTTTTTAAATAATTGTACCATTCCTTGATACTTACCAACATAGACAGATGCTCCATCAGTGCTGATAACAGCTATATTTAATAGATCTATAGCTTTGCAAAGCTCATTTTTTAAATGAGTTGCAGCTCCCTGAGCATCTTTATTTTTGATAGCTGCCGCTGTTATCATATTTTCCTCTGGAAGCCCATTATCTTCTACATATGTAAGAACTATAGCTTGCCTCTCTACATCATGTAATGCAGTCCCTTTGTCTGCACTTACCATAAACTTTCGAGGATGTTTAGTCATTTTATTATTTAATTGTAAATACTTTTGTCTATCTTCAACTAAAGCATCATAACATGAAACTTGTAGCTTTTTTACAGCATTATGACTGTGTTGAAAGTTGCCTAAGGCATGGAGATATGGACCAGTTGAAATGTTTTTGGTGATTTTATCTATAGCTACAGCCAATTGAGGGTAAAATCTACTTGGTAAAGAAAAGCTTGCCATCAATTGAGCTATAAGACATGCATTTTCTGTACATTTTTCTTGTAACAATGATTTATAAATACCAGGAATAGAACTCCTCTTATTCAAACTGTGCTTTTGTTTTTCACTTTCTATATGTTCTTTACTCTTCAAATGCTTTCTCATTGAAGCATATAGAAGATACCTTTTTGGTTGATACACCCCAGCAGATACCCAATCATGTGAAGTTGAATGCTTTTTTGAACTGAATTTATAGCATACTGAACAAAAAAATCGTAATTTATCATTTACTTTTTGATTGAAAAATTTTCTTTGAATACCTTCACTATAATCTGAAGCTAATTTTTCTTTATATGTCTCTACCATAGATTCAAGTTTCTTAACACAACAGCAATCTCCAATTGAAGGACATTTGCACGTTCTTAATAATTTTTGAAACAACTTATCTAAATCACAAATTATGTCACAGGTATCACAAAGTGATTTTGATGTTTTTTCTTCAAATTTTGAACTTTTTGGAACTTTACCAAGAAACTTTTCTATGGTATTTTCTAATGTCACATTATTACTATTGTCATACATATTAGTGAGCAATACTTCAGCATTTTCTTGTTTCTTGTTGATTTTTCCAGATGGTGAATTTTCGGAACTGTTTTCATCAGGATTTGTTCTTGTAACTAATGCATTTTCGCTTTGCTTCTCTAAATAAGTTTCTATATCATTAATTCCCACCTTTATAACCAATGAATTTTCCAAAGAGTTATCAATTCCAACAACAGTTTCATTTTTCAAAGAGATTTCATCAGTAATTAGGCTTGCAACCGATTCATTTTCTAAACCATTTTCAATACTACCAATTCCTATAACTGATTCATTTTCCTTTTCTAAATTATTTTCTAAACAAGCTTGTGGATTTTCAGTATGTACCTGCTTCTTTTCAAACTTTTGCTGAAGCACCTTTGTTTCACTCTCTTCAATTGCGGTCATAGGCTTTTTCATATACACAAATAAAGACTTTGTTCCACTCTTCTTTTGCATAAACTTCCTATAAAAAACGGCAACTTTTTTTTCATCACCTATAAGTTCTAGGCTATTTTCCACATTATGATTTTCATTTAAGAATTTAACAAATTCTTTATGCACTATAGAAAAGTGTCGTTTAACATTGTCCTTTCTAAAAACTTTCTTGCATATTGGACAAGATTTCGTTCCTCTATGACGTTTCTGTCCTGCCATATTAATTTAATCTAAAGACAAAAAACAATTAAAAAGAATAAAACCAATTATTAGCAATAGATGCCTGGCAATCTCGCATAAAGTATAAGTAAAACTTACATGACAACATTTCATCATTATGCCTTCATAAAATAGTTGACATTTTTTAAATTTTTCAGTAGAGATTCAAAGATATAAAAATATTTACAGTTAGCATAAGATATATCTTACTCATAGTATCGATTCAGTTATAGTTTTAGTCTGTTTTTTGAAGTAAATAGCTTGAAAAATTGTATCATCCTGCGCTCTTAACAATATGTAACTATCTTCTAATCTTTTTTGTTACCATTTTAATAATTCTAAGCTTTGTGAAAGTTATTTATCGTTTTACTCTGTTCTTAAAGGAAATGTTTTTGAGATTTTCAACAGTGTGCCCTCATAACAATATTTGACCTTTTAATTTCTTTTCATAACAATTTTATTATTTCGAAACCTAAGTATCCTATTCTTAAAATAAGTTACAAGGTTGAAAGTTTTAAAGTCATTCCTTCGAAAAAAAAATGGTATCAGTTAGATATGACCTATATTGGTATTAATTGGGTCTAAACCCAATTAAATTGGGAACAGAAACATTTTTAAAAAGTTGATGAAGGCAAAAAATAAATATTTTTAAAGTTAATTTCTTTAAAAAAAAACTAAAACAATAAATTATTAAAAAAATAATTGATCCTACCAGTTAGATATGAACTATATTGGTATTAATTGGGTCTAAAACCAATTAAATTTGGAACAGAAACATTTTTAAAGTTATTTTCTTCAAAAAAAGACTAAAACAATAAATTATTTAAAAATATTTGATCCTACCAGTTATATATGAGCTATGTTGGTTTTAATTGGGTCTAAAACCAATTAAATTTGGAACAGAAACATTTTTTAAAAAGTTCATGAGGCCATAAAAAAATTATTTTTAAAGTTATTTTCTTCAAAAAAAAGACTAAAACAATAAATTATTAAACAATATTTGATCCTACCAGTTAGATATGAGCTATATTGGTATTAATTGGGTCTAAAACCAATTAAATTTGGAACAGAAACATTTTTAAAAAGTTCATGAGGCCAGAAAAAAATATTTTTAAAGTTATTTTCTTCAAAAAAAAGACTAAAACAATAAATTATTAAAAAATATTTGATCCTACCAGTTAGATATGAGCTATATTGGTATTAATTGGGTCTAA
>JARUHE010308547.1:0-12233 GCA_031471125.1 Archaeomysis grebnitzkii | reverse complement strand
ACAGCATATAATAACACTAACTATCATACAATGTGCAAAACATCAGTAACATAAGGACTAAAGTAATTCTTACTAATAACAGTAGCATGCAGGAAAGATTACGCAGTACGTGAAGAGTTACATTCATAAGCATTTTGATTAAAAATCAAATAATTAAAATATTTGGGTAACAACAAAATTATAAATATTTTTAGAACCAACAAAAAAATAAATATAATTCTACATTCAAATTAAAACTGTTTATAAATATTTATTAATGGGTACTTTTTAAAAATAAATATAATAATTTTAACATGACTTAGATAAGTCCTAGATTTCTAAAGTTCCAACTTGTAGAAAATATATTATAAAAAAGTGAATTGCTTCTAATAAACATAACATACTTTTAGTTTGATAATATAAGATAAGAAAAATAAGAAAATAGTGACAAATTATACTTGAAAAGCTGTTCATATTGGAAGATTAAAGAATAAATAGACCGACATCTAATATCTTGAATGTCGATCAAAGTACAAAAATATATGCATATGATTTGTTTAGTAATAGAATCATATCTACAATATGTTTATGTGTGTATGTTTTTAGTATAATATACACATATGGATATGTGTATATTTATGTATGTATGTCTTTGGTACACATGACTGTGTTAATAAAAAATAAAATGTAATTGATGTATCACATTTAAAAGTTTACAGGATTATGGTTACCAATCCAATTTGGTTAGAAAGAACAGCTGCCTCATATAGGGTTGCATCCCCTGTACCCAAATGGGGAGACACTCCATATAGGGTTGCATCATCTATTACCAAATGGGGAACCTATCCATACATGGTTGCATTCCATGTACCCAAATGGGAATCACTCCATACAGGGTTGCATCAACTAAATCCAAATGGGGAACCACTCCATACAAGGTTGCATCATCTATACCCAAACGAAGAACCACTCCATACAAGGTTGCATCAACTGTACCCAAATGAGGAATCACTCCATATACAATTGCATGAACTGTACCCAAATGAGGAACCACTCCATACAGGGTTGCATCAACTATACCCAAATGGGGATTCACTCCATATACAGTTGCATCAACTGTACCCAAATGAAAAGCACTTCATACGGGGTTGCATCAACAGTACCCAAATGGGAAACCACTTCATACAGGGTTGCATCAAATTTTCCCAAATGCGGAACCACTCCATATAGGGTTGCATCAACTGTACAGAAATGGGGAACCACTGCATACAGTGTTGCATCAACTGTACCTAAATTGGGAACCACTACATACAAGGTTGCATCAACTATACCCAAATGGGAAACCACTCCATACAAGATTGCATCAACTGGACCCAAATGGGGAACCACTCCATACAGGGTTGCATCAACTATACCCAAATGAGGAACCACTCCATACAGGGTTGCATCAACTATACCTAAATGGGGAACCACGCCATACAAGGTTGCATCAACTGTACCTAAATAAGAAACCACTTCATACAGGGTTGCATCAAATATAACCAAATGGGGAACCACTCCATACAGGGTTGCATCAACTTTACCCAAATGGGGAGCCACTCCATACAGGGTTGCATCAACTGTACCCAAATTGGTTACCATTCCATACAGGGTTGCATCACCTTTATCCAAATGGGGAACCACTCCATACAGGGTTGCATCAACTATACCAAAATGGGGAACCACTCTATACAGGGTTGGATCACCTGTACCCAAATGGGGAACCACTCCATACAAGGTTGCATCAACTGTACCCAAATTGGGAATCACTTCATACAAGGTTGCGTCAACTGTACCCAAATTGGGAGCCACTCCATACAGGGTTGCATCACCTGTACCCAAATGGGGAACCACTCTATACAGGGTTGCATCACCTGTACCCAAATGGGGAACCACTCCGTACAGGGATGCATCAACTATACCCAAATATAGAACCACTCCATACAAGGTTGCATCAACTGTACCCAAATGGGTAACCACTCCATACAGAGATGCATCAACTATACCCAAATATGGAACCACTCCATACAAGGTTGCATCAACTGTACCCAAATGGGGAACCACTCCATACAGAGATGCATCAACTATACCCAAATGGGTAACCACTCCATACAGAGATGCATCATTTATACCCAAATATGGAACCACTCCATACAAGGTTGCATCACCTGTACCCACATGGGGAAGCACTTCTGGTCCATAAGGAAACTTCATCACTGCGTTGCCATGTAGCTTTAGTGGACCTTTTCCCGTGTTGCATATTAAATGCTAAATATTCAAACATTAGCCATATGTATATTAGGTTTTTAGATACTATATGCAAGATATATTTGGATACTATATGTAAGTTATATATTGTATATTTGTGTATTATATATTATATATTAGATATTTGGATACTATATGTAAGCTACATATTATATATGTGGATACTATATGTAAGCTATATATTATATATTGGGATACTATATGCAAGATATATTTGATATGTTTGGATGCTGTATGTAAGCTATATATTAGATGTTTGGATACTATATATAAGCTATCTATTATAAATTTGGATACTATATGTAAGCTATATATTATATTTTTGGATACTATATGTAAGTTATATATTATACATTTGGATACTTTATGTAAGCTATGTTTTAGATATTTGGATACTATATGTAAAATATTTAAATATTAACATCTTATTTTCTCACAAATTTCTGGTATATCTTGTCATCTCCTCTGTTGACTAAACTTCTCATAAGTTTTATGCTTTTGCTGGCTTTAATATTAATAAACGATTGTTTACCAGAGGGTGATGTATCATTGTAACTTTGTTATATGTTGTTGGATTTGAAATCATATTGCTTTATGATGTCCATATCTGCATTTCATTGTCCAAAACTGCAGAAAATTTAAAAATTTTGAATTTTTGAATGTTTGTTTTTGATTCAAGTTGTTTTATAGTCATATAAGTACACACTATTATATGGTCATGGTATTAAACATTTGTTATTATAATAAAAACTTACTATAAAAAATAATTATTTATTTTGGATGTGAACGTGAATTAGATGTTTGTAGTACTTATCAAACAAAAATTCTGAAGACAAGCATTTCTTCAATAAAGTAACACTTTGGAAAATAACATTATTAAAATAGATAATGCATTTTTAATCAATGTAATGTGTTCTAGCCATTGCTTCCGTTTTACATTTTCCATAATCCAAATTATTAGTCATAAGTGTTTTATATACATTAAATTAAAATTAAAGAAGTTCAGACGAACAAGCAATTATATTCATTGGATCGTTTTAAAAAATGACTTTAATTGGCATACTGATAGCATCGGCAATTATTATTAATAATTTTGTTTTAATAGTTCATTAAATATGGTAGACTAAGTTTGAATTATTGTCAAACTCTGTTATTAAATATTGCAAATACTAAAACCATACGTCTCTTATGTTTGCATGACATCCCAATGGACATTTTAATGTTGTCGTAACGTTTTTACAACTACTGTAATCTTTATAGAATGTTTTGTAATGCTAAAAAACTTTCCCATCATATTGAAGTCAATGTTATATAAGCTTCTAGATAATGATACATAAGCGTTGCGACTTGCGACAACAATTAACATTAAATAACTAAAAATGGCTTCAGTTTTTAATATCGTTGAATACATAAACCAAAATTCAGCGCTTTCGAAAACCTTATAACTATTCTACAATTAACCTATACTTAAAGTTTCATTAGCATCAATTATATAACTATGGCACATATAACCTACTGTTTACGCTCCAACAATGTTGAGTACCTTTTAGTACAGTGCGTAAGTTTTTGTTTACTTGTGTTTCCTAGTTGTTTTATTGACAGGATAGAAATAAGAAATGGAATAAAAACCGTATAAATTATTCAATAAATACTAAATGAAAAATCAAAACAAACACCGAAAACTCACAATCCTCTCCATCGAATACCAAACAAAGTGAAAAATGTTGGAACACGACATTTATGCCACAGTACAAAAGATACAAGTGATAAACAGAGTACAACGATCCAAAGCTGCTCTAACCAAACTTCAAAGGTTCAGTAAAATGACAACAAGAACCAATGGAAAACCTTACAAACAACTAGTCATTCCAATACTAGAATACCCCCAGTTCCAATGATGAAGAAATCTCAGGTAGTGCAGAACAGAGGACATGATGACCAAACAAGGGATGGCAGAAGGACAAGATTCACGAATCAAACATTGCATGATAGAATGAAAATGCCAACTCTAAGTGTGAGATTACACAAAAGAACAAGTACAATCTGGGAATCAATCAACCCAGAAGTGCATCCTATCGCAAGCATACTCAGTCACAATCCAGCGAGAGAGCATGCTTGGTTCCAGTCAAGCCTAAAAGCCACCACCTATCTACAGAAGCTAATGCAGAAAGAAGAAAAAAAATTAAGAATGAAGAATGAAAAAAGTAGAACGAAGAACGAAGAACGTAGAACGAAGAACAAGAACGAAAAAAAAATAACAAAAAAAAACAACGAAAGAAACATAAGAAAAGAATAAGGTGGAAAGTAAAAGAAGAAAAAACACGAACTCTGGCATAAAGAAAACAACGGTGAACGAAGTCCTAGGTCCAACCAGAAGATGAAGGGGCAATGCGAGTTGGCTTCAGTTGGTATAAAAGTGTGGTGAGCGCAGTCAAAAGATTATAAAAGATACTAGGGGCTCAACGCCACAATGAACGCTTAAAAGATAGAGGTACTTTTAACCTTCTACTTTTTCCACTTTTTTCACCCTTTTTTGCTCTAATTATACTTTATATTTTCTTTGATGGGATATTAGTAACTGTTACCAACTAACTAAATTGTTTATGTTTTTAAGCAAAATATAAAATAAACACGAATATAATTAATAAAAAAGTTCTAAAAAAGATGTTTATAACTTTATTGAGTTAAATGAGAGTGTGGATCAATTAAGAACATACTAGATAAGCTGTGAAGCGAGAATGGAGGTGGGTACACCTCCTATCTACGCTCATAAATTCCAAATCCAAGTCTAACCTTTAAAAGGACCATTTCGTTACATATTATAGCATCTCACGTATGGAAAACTTAAATTCAAACACTGTTATCGTTAGTTGTCTATATTCGATTTAATGCAACGAAATGGTAGATTTATTAAAAATGAAAATACAATTTGATTAAATAAACAATAACACTAACATAATTATAAGTATAGGTTATTTATTATAACATAACTACACATAAATAACAAGTTCAAACATGAATTTGCTATAATAAGCGCATAACTAAGTGATAAAGCACCTGTGTAATAACCTGAACGAGAACGTCAGCCTTAAGTAAAACAAACACAAATGACTTTTTAAAAGAAAAAAAATGTCTAAAATTACCTGAAAAGTGGAGAAAATTATTCAATTTTTAAGAAATGAAAAATTTTTCTGTTAAAACTGCATTTCGAAGAATAATTGATTTTGGTTGCTTTGGTAATGAAATTACTTTTTTTTCTTGTTTTTCTAAACAAATTATTTACTTTTGTTCTTTTTCATTAGAGGTGAATGTGCAAGCGTTTCTTTTCTTTTATGTTTTGTATTTATTCGCTACAAATAACTTTTTTAAAGTTTTAAAGTTTATAGAGCAGCTAAAAGCGATAGAGTATTATACGCGGGCGGATAAGTCAATTAACTATATCAGGTTGTGTAGTGTTTACCAATACAATGGTTGCTCCAAAGAGAATATATGCAGCACCATTAACATATGAAATCAACATGCCCAAGTATTCATCTCTTTTGATAATATAGAATTATGCCATTACCTAACATTAGCACACATGTGAGGGTCAGCATAGAAATTGTTCCATGATAAAGCTATGTACACTATTTTTTAAGTTAGTAGAGGCCACAAGTTTCGAAAAAATCATGTTTTACCCTATACACATTTTTAAATTTATTTGAATAGCTGTTATTCATAAAATGTGTTTACTTGTTTTTTCTCGGGTTAGGGCGATTTTTAAAAATTGTAAAACGCATTGACTTGGTCCAAAAAACGTATACTGTTTTGTTCTGTTTTATTTTCCTTGTGAATCGCTAGTGAAACGAAACATTCATTATACTACCAGCTATTTTTTGTTATTGGTTGTTGTGTGATTGTTATTATTTTTGTTTTATGGAAGTTTTCTCCAATGTAAGATGAGCTGCAATATTCCTTATTACACATTTTATTTACTTTAGCTTATACTTATTTATGATTAAAAAACACAAAAAACAATTATGATTTCTGTTTTACTCTATCATTTCAAGAAAGTTCCTATCAACTAAATGATATATACAGAATATTGATTTTTTTTTATTTTTAAATCAAAAACTATTACTTTGAAGCATTTTGAACTTTTATTATACTTATTTTATTTGAAATAACCAAATATAAACATTTAAGATTATAATTGTGTTCTATAATTTCAAAAAGGCTCTTAGCAACAAAATATATAGCCTACGAATCATAGGGAAACAAACATTTTCTCATTAATAAATATTAAGTTTAAGATAAAACATGCTAGACAGTAGAGCGTGATGTATTGAACGTATGCATTATTTTAAGGCTTAAGTTATATGAACTGTTTTTTACCTTCCTTTTATGAACAAACTAAGTTCTCATTAATAATAAAGCTTCATAATCTTCAACCTATGGTTGTGAACTCCATATACCATCAGTTTTGGTTTAATGTCCAAGTCGATAAACTTTTAAAAAAAAGTAATACGTAAAAAAAACTTTGAAAAAAGGCAATTTACAATTTCTCAACCATTTGTTATAATTAATATTGCAAGATTTTGAAATTCGCAAAGATAATTTCAATATCGTATTTAATTGTTCAGAAGTTTCACGTTTTACATTTTCTACTGATTCGTCTGATGCTTTCAAGATGGTATAAACTGTTTAAAAAATTTCTTGATTTTAATCGATTTTTTTCTAAGAACAAAGCATATAAAGACGATATAGTTAATCAATTTTCCATACACTCTGCAAAATCATTTATATTTACTTCAAATAAGAATTTGATTCAATTAATGAATAAACTAATACAATTTTATAGGTTTGGAATATATTGGAATAATTTGAATAAAAGTATTTGATAGACTTATTTTTTCGTTGGTTATGAAATCAAATTTTACTGAAATAAAGGTTCGATCAAATCATATTATCAAAAAGGTATCTAGAAAGCTTTTCATATACAAGGGAATAAAAACTATATACATTTATAATTTTATTTTCTAGTTATATAACTTAGTTATCGTTTTCAAATTGCATGTTGTACTATTCCAAAATATTGTTTTTCATGTCACTAGGTAATAACTTTTTAGTAATAACTCAATAAAACAGACTTTGGCTGCAACTCCATCATAATCTGAAGTGTCATTAGCACATGACATCAAACCGAAACCTTCATCCAAGTAATAACCAAACAAGACTTTCTCTACTAGTCGTCATCGTCTTTCTTTCTCGGGAGGAGTCTATGGAGTCTGGATGTCTCCAATGAACATGAGGGAGGTATTTAAATAGAGATGTACATGATGGAATGTATGTATTTATAGTTGGTAGTAAGGGTATGTCTATCAGATACATGATACGTGAGTTGACAGGCATTCAATACAAATAATAAATATAATTGATAAAAAATACAAAATAAATTCTGTGAGCCAAAAAAGAGGAATCGAAGGAAGAGGACAAGTCGTTAACGCAGTTTTGACACAAAACCTCGTGTTTCGCGAGAGATAAAGAGAAACAGTTCTTTGCGGCAGCTTGATTGATGAAGACAAATAAACGTTCCGAAAACGAAACAAACATATGAAATAAAATATTTGTTAACCACTTAATGCATGAAGGGCTTAATTCTGGACATACCATAAGGTTTGTTCGTAATGTTAATTTCAATGTTGTCAGTCCCTATAGCAACAGTTTGTCAGGTATTAAGGGGTTACAGGTGTTTATAATAGACAAACATAAAATGGACATTTATGTGAATAACTATATCTATACCGCTACTCCACGATGCTCGGAGCTTGATTTTTCAGCTACGGTACATACACGATGAGGTACTATGTCTATATCCGAAATTGGACAAATTAAAAAATATAATTATGTTTATTTATTAATTTTGATAAAATAGCAACATTTTGTAATAATGTAATTCAACACTGTTCATTCAATAATAAAAGCTACAAATCATTGTTTGATATTTATAAATGATAAACTATAGTGTTCAAGCAGTAAATAACTTTATGTCTTAAATGAAAATTAACCTTAAATATTATCAAAACGTTAATACTGTAAAGTGAATTTTAAATCATACAAACGAAGGTTTTTTAAACTCGACAAAACAAATAGTTTTTAATGAACAAATTGTATGTTTATACTACAAAAGTTATTCGATCTTCAAACCAATTTAATGGAATTTGTTTATTTTGCAAGACTTTTCAATATTACATGCAGTGAGAGAAGTGTCTAACATATTGAAAAAATAACAACTTGATATAAAAAAATGTAATGTGGAAATCGCATATTTTAACCTGCATCCAATTTCTGAACATAGAACCTTATTTTTCATCTTATAAGTCAATTTACTCAATGTGACCAAATTTCCTTAAATAAACTTTGTCATTTATTTTAAATTACGAAATATCTATCGACCACTTTAAAGGTATGTTCTCGAATCTCAGCTGAGTGGTTACATAAGCATTTTTTGTTCAATGATAGAATATATTCTTCTCTTTTTCTTCAGATATCTGAACATGATACAACCACTTGTTCTTGAGCATTATTCTTGTTTGCTATTCAACAGAACTTGGTTTTGTAAGTTCAAGTGTTTGATTTTCTTTTCCTTATGTTATTTTACTTCAAGAAGAACAGATGATTGCATGTTCAAAAGGTTTGTGTTTAGCTGCATGATTTTTTGTAATGTAATGCGAGGTAATTTTACAGGAAAACTATAATTGTAGAAAAATTTCAATAAGTTATTCGAAATATTCTTATTGTAAACACAACTTTTTGTAGAGCATGACATTTTGATGCCAATTAAAGTTATACAAAAATATTAGAATAGCAGTTCTAATGCAAAAAAAATATTTTACAAAAAAATATCTCTAAACCAAGTCGAACTTAGGTCATAATTGAATAAAGTTAACATAATCCAGGATTAAAATAGTCTACCAAATACAGTTAACCTAGAGGTTACAAGGCCAGCTAATATCACTTGCTAAGGTCTATTGTAAATGAAAAATTGACTAATGTAATGTTTTATTTCCATTAACATGTTTGAAAACAATTGCAAAAATTATAACATGACAAGCAACTCATTAAACTCTTGAAAAACAACTTTTTGATAACAATTAAAAATATTTATAGTTTGAAAACATTTATTTCCTTGATATGAAAGTTAACCCTACAAAAACAAACCGTTAGCAGGCAGAGGGTTGATATCTAAAAATAAAACAAATGCATTGCGTTAGGATTAAAATTTAATCAAATATACAATTCTATAATTCTTTCGGGTCAGTTTCGAATTGTTTTATGCAGAGCAGTTCGCTTTTTATTTTCTGCGTACAAATTCATTATGGATGTGGGGTAATTTACATTCCCTGCGTAAAAATTTCATATGAATGTGGGGTAATTTTGATTAAGTTTTTAAAAATTATTTACCATAGAAAAAAACTTATTTGGGAGTTTCAAATAAATATTTTTATTTATATTGTCACAACAATCAAAATAATTGGTGTTTTTGTATTATTACCATGTGTAATAATAGCTGTTTTAATAGTATAAATAGTATTAGTAGCAGTAGTAATAGCGTTAATAATATTTTAATTAAATATACTCAAAGTTTCGTATATCTTAACATTTAAAGTTGAATGGTCAAACTGCCAAGAGACATGTCATTTATAACGCCTTAATATAAACATGAAGCTTAAAAAAATAAAATCAAAGCCTAATACTTAAAATAAATAGACTGAGACCGTTAAGAAAACAATATTTATTTTGTTTTTTAAACAAACTAACAAAATTTTTTTTAGTAAAAGCTCCAACAATGAAACATTTGTGTTGCTTTCGCCAAGCACAATAGTTACAAAATAATAACAATGTTAATAATAAAATAATAACAATAAGATTAATACAAATAAAAACAATAATATAAGTGATAATACTAACAATAGTTACAACATTATCATTTATAATAGTAAACTCATCAATAACAACAATAGTGTTAACAATAACAGTAGTATCTTATTATTATAGTAATAATGTTATTGTTGTTACTTGCCTATAGGCTAGAACTAAATAGTTCGTGGGAGCTTTTTTTTCATTTTACATCTATTTTTTTTCAAACCATTTTATATATATATAAATGTTTATTTCCCAACACTATACATATTGGGATGTTTATGTAGAAAATGTGCAATTTTGTTTTTAAGGTGTTCAAATTGTTATTTTTATTATTCTTATTTGGTCCCAGAGGATGAGACTATGGGTGTAAGTTCAGCACATTCACCGCCTGGTGTTCCCAGGGGGTCACCCATCCAAGTACTAACCAGACCAAACGTTGTTTAACCTTACTGGTCAGACGGGTAGCAGGATTTCAACGTGGCCAAGGCCGTTGACTTAAGGATTTTTAAAGTAATTAGCACTGAACATTGGATTAAAATTGCATTTATTAACATTTGGGTTGGAATACAAATTATAGTAACAAATATTTTCTACGCAGTGGTCGATATTTACACAAAAAACACAGATGAAAAATTGAAATATAAATCAGTTTTAATCCATAATAAATAAATGAACAAAATTTCAGCAGAACTGAAATTGCTTGGCAATAAATTATTAAAGTTTTTATTTCATTTGTAAATATTTTCAATTGTGGAAATTTAATTTTCTATTTATGCGCTTGTCCAAAGTGATTTGTCATTGAAAATCAATTATAAAATGCGATTATCGGGTTCATTCTCAGCTCAATTATTGTGATTGCTGCACTGAATGTTATTGCAAATTTTGATAACTTATTAGATACGTTCAGTCACTCTCTTGGCACCCACGATGATTGTATTTCATATTGTTTATTATTTAATTAAATTTGTTAATCAAGTTAGTTTATGTTCATCTTTCCTACTACCAAATTATGAAAAGAAATAAAAAAATTGGCCATGCAAATAGCACATAAATCAATTAAGAAAAGACAAAATTATAATTTATATCCAAACTGACATGATTTTCTGCAGAAAATATGTAATTTCAAATATATTATTTACATTAAAGATATTTTTAAAGAAAAATATGAGAAGAAAATAATTATTTTCCGTTCATAATGTGTAACTTTACAGTGTACAAGTTTTATTTAGTCGATCATACAATATTCTTTATCGTAATGACAGTTTTATAATCGATGTTTGAAATAAAATAAAATAAAATTGGTTGTTTTAAAATTATTTATGTTTTACTTATACAAATTAGTACAAAACTAGAATGAAACAGAACAAAAAATAATTTTTCATAATTCTATCTTAATAAAAGGAAACAAGAAAATAATTCCAAAAAGTTAAAATAAAAACAATTGTTACCTGACTGTTTATATAATATTGAAGTCAATATGACCATTGGGGTAAACTAAATTTTGCGAACACAAAATTGGAAGAATTAAATTTCGCGAATAACAAATTTTCATCTAAACGGTTGACCATAACTTTTGATTGTTTTTATTATTAAATTAAATTCACTCCTTCTTTATTGGATTTTTATGATTTTTTTACTCCAATATTTTGGCTTTTTCTACTTAATTTTTCGAAACAATTTTATGAATTCAAACAGTTTTGTAAATGTTCTATGTATTATATTAAATACATTTACATGTTTAAATATTCTTTTTTTCTTTTTGATATTTTATAGATTTAAAACATTTTGTTTACAATTACCAATATAAAATTACCATAAGGCCTTAAGTAACTAGAACTATTATGGTAAGAAATGTATTTTCTATAAAATGAGTACCATATAGCGAATTCCTGATTGCAAAAAGAAACAAAACAATAAAGACAAAATAACGATATATTTATTAACATTTTTGATAAATTGGATAATAAACAATGGTAGCCTATTAAAGAAAACACATAATAGAAAAATAAACATTATGTATTATTTATAATATATAAAGTATA
>JARUHE010308536.1:0-12234 GCA_031471125.1 Archaeomysis grebnitzkii | reverse complement strand
TCACCCATCCAAGTACTAACCAGACCCAACGTTGCTTAACTTCGCTGATCATACGGGAAGCAGTGTTTCAACGCGGCCAAGGCCGTTGACTAAGAAGGTTTGAAGAACCTGGCATTTAGGTAAGGAAAATAATTAAATTTAATAATTTATTATATATTTTTATGCTTCAACACAAATATCTAATAAGAAATTAGGTGTTTCAAAATTCAAATCAAGAGAAAATAAATAAATTTACTTTATTATAAAAACAAGAACATATCAAAATCGAGACAAATGTTTTTCTCTAGGGAAACTGACAAAACAAATAAAAAAATATAACTTTACTAATTTTTGAAGATTTAGATAGATAAAAAAAATATTTATTATATTTCTGTAGTTTGTTTTTATAACTGTGTAACAAAATTGAACTTTTTTTTACAAAATATAATAAACAAGAACCTTTATTATAACTTTCAACTATAAAAAATCTTCAATAAAAAAGTAAAGGAGTCCATCAATATTAATTTTTTTTTCAATGTTAAAATACTTTCTTACAACAATCATAAGTTTCAGTTCAACATCCATGTTATTCCATTCTTATATTTCTTTAGTTTGCACATATTCATAGCTTATTTAAAACATTCAGCATTTCATAATCTGGATTAGAAACATTCATTTATATAATCAAACTTAAAAGCTAATAAAATAAAATATATTTTTCTTAAGCATATATATAGATTTGATAAATATAATATATAGTCCAATATAACATGCAATAAACTTTTTAATAAAAACAAATAAAATTTCCTAATCAAAACAAATCTAGTTTATTTTTATTATTTGGCTTGATACACAGTACTAGTTACCATGCAAACAGTAATGTAGATAAAAATTGATGAAGGCCTACCTAACGAATAATAAAATAACGGCTGTTAAGAATTGAAAGTAATTTATATTTATTAAATACTGTAAGCAAGTATATTTAAATACATAAAATATAGAAACATAGTCAAAACATTTTTTATATTAAAAATGAAGGATAGATTAAGAAAAAATCCTAAATGCTATGTGATATCGTCAAAATTAGAAACTAGATTATAATTATAAGATCTCTATCAACTTGCATTCCAAAATTTAAGATAAAACAATTACCAATAGTTAACATTGTTTTATTTCCTTTGGTTAATTGGGTTCAACAACTATGAAGTTTTATCATCAACTAGCATTTCGATAAGCGAGGCGAAAATGTAAATTTATTGATTAGCTTAGGTATGTAATAACTGAAAAAAAAACTATTTTTTATTACTACTATTTCTTCAAAACCACAGAAAAGCTTATTTTACAACAGTTATTCATAATGTATTTTGATAGAAAGAATATTTTGCATGAATAACTTTTAAAATCTTGCAATTTATTAGCATATTACCACCAAATGGAGGATATATGTTGATGCACATTTCATGAAACTGAGTAAACATTTACAAAAAATATGTTATGATGTTAATATATTTATCAATAAGATAAACATTTACAGTTTAGTTAGTTAATTAATTTTATTTGGTCCTAGTGGACCAGGCTATGGGTGCAGTTTCAGCACATTCACCGCCTGGGTTGGGTTTGCCCTCACCCTTATTATACAATGGACCAATATTGATTGTGGGAAACAGTTTAGTTGATGTAAATAAGAATTTGAGAAGGCCTGACTAGTACAAACGATGAATTAGGGAAAAGAATTGAAGATAAGGTTAAAGGAAATGACATATCAGCATAAAGATTAAAACACAATAAAGTTAGTATTGAAGATAAACCTAACCTAACCTTCAATACCTAAAGAGTTGGAAGGTGAAAAAAGTTTATCACAAATAAATTAAGTAGGATTTTTAAAGCTTATTACTTCTGTTCTCAAATTTTGAAAACTTCTCATACATTTTTGAAGAACTTAGTAACACCTAGTTGCCATAATATTTTTTAAATGACACCTAGTTGCCATAATATTTTTAAATGACACCTAGTTGCCATAATATTAAATATTTACTTATATCAATGACTAGTTTTAAAGTGATTCCAACATTAATTACTCTTGTGGATTTCATATAATTTTCTAACTTCTTACTTCTCATCTCAGACATAGCATAATATTGTACTAAGTTTAAGTAAAGTTGAACTTAGCAATCAATTTAAAAAAATCAACTTGAAAAACATAGAAAAGTACAAAATAAACAAATCAAGGTTGAAACTATAGAAACTATTCAAGACTAAGAGATATATACCATGAACTTCATAACTACAATAAGAGTATATTTGTAAGGAATGTATTGTGAAAATCATATAGGTTTTTGGTTTTATTATGTAGACAATATTTTATTATGCAACTTTCCTAAAATCTAATAACAAGGTTATAAATATTTAACATCAGAATAATATAAAATTAATTTAAAGATTTTTGGCACCTAATTATTTAAATTACCCTTAAAATAATTTCGATTATTAAAATTTTGCATAAAATTTGATATTTTGTACAAAAAAATACAAACTTAGTAATAGTCATTTAAACTTGCATAAATTTATAATATGTTAAAAATACTCAGATAACTTCAAGTTTATGGTAAATAGCATTAAATAAATGTCTTCAACATTTATAAATTCATATAACACAAATCAGGCATTAAAGATTAGACAAAAATGTTTTGTTTTTAATACATTTTAAATACAAAAACTTTCCATCTTAAGATATAGATTAAAGTATTGAACTAAATCAATTATAAATAGAATAAAAAATGACAATAAATAAATACTCGAGCTTCAGTTGCCTTCCACTGAATTTGTTTGTTCGACCTGCATTTGCCGATTCATTTCGAGGTTTTTGGAGTGAAGTTGATGCTGTAGAGTGTGAACCTCGTCTTTGAGAGATGAAAGACACGTCTGGAGGGTGGCAAGGGGATGTGCCTTTTGCTTGGGATGCGACGCTCTTTCCATCAGCTCTGTCAGGGAGTCGAGGTTGAGAGGCGGTGGTGAAGGAAGAGCTTCTTGGTTGGTTAAAACTGGATTTGCCTTCAATTTCTGTCGGAAATCATTTATAAACTATTTTATCAAACACATGAAAATTTAGAAAAAAATTATATCAATAATTTGTAACTAGATATGTAATTATTTAAGAACATAATGACATATTGCATGCTTGTATAGTCGGTAACTAAATTTAAAACATTGTTAAAAAACTTTTGTAAATAATGTAATGTATTTTCTTGCATATTGTATTTATTACCTCAGCACATAACACTTCAATCTCACTCCACTTATACAGCAAAACAGTTATTAATATATTTCAAGATGAAAACACTCAAAGATAAATTATTCTGCACAGCTTTTAAGATACATTGATAACAAACACGAGTATTAAAAACTGTGTTTGTAGGTTAACATTTTTCTAAAATTGGGTATTTTTTATACAATTCTATATATTATTATATTAACACTTTTCATTCATTTTTTTCCAATAAAACAATCTCTAAGCCTTAAAAATTTTGTTAATCGTGAAATTGATGATAATGGCCAAGTCTAAAATCTCCTAAAATGATTATTTAAATAAATATTAGTTTTTGGCAAAAAAAAAGTCCTTCAGACATTCTACTCCAGTTCATTCATTTGTTTTAAATAAATGTTTCGCTAAACCTTTAAATAACTAGTTATGCCTAGACCTTCATGCGGCTGAAATGTCAACCAATTATTTATTTTTATAATATACAATACAATTGTAGAATTTTTAAAATTTTTAAAATATAAATAGCAATAACAAAAATTAATTGATTTTTTTAAATTCTATTAAATTGTATTTATACATGCAAATTTATTGTTAATTCTGAAAATTTGAAACAAAAATATAAAGAAAATAAAAACTTGAACATTTTGTTGAATGTAAAATATTTTACCAATTATTTTTCCTCATTTTAAATTTAAATAACAAAAAACAGAAATTATCTAAAAATAATTCTATTGCATTATATTGTAAGCATATTGATTGTTCAGTTCTGGAAATTTGATGCAAAAATATTAAAAAATAAACAAGTTATTAAGAAAATAAAAACTTTAACCTTTTGTTGAATGCTCGGACGATGAAGACGACGGAAAAGTAACACCCATGTCTTAACTTCGTTTCACTCACTCAAAAATCTCAGTTAACCATGAATTTCAACTTTCTAATAAAACGGATGTTTTAATAAGTAAATATTGATTTCACAAAAAAAAATTGACACCAGTGTAGACTGCTATGTTCTTTATTTTTATTTAAACAAACTTTTATTTAAAATAATTGTTTTTATTGTTTTGAAAAAAAAAATTGGCAGAGTCCACAAATCATTCACCATCCCAACAACAATTAGAGGTCGTTCATAGAAGCTTTTTTTTCAAACACAGCATAATAAGTCAAGCACAAACTCATAGATAACCGTACAGAGTTAAATATATTTGTTTATGTTCTTCCACAAAAAAAGAACATTTTAATTGACTGAACTGAATTGCATAACCTTTAATTAATAGTATCTAAGAATCATAATACTGTAGAAAAATGTTCAGCTAAATTTTCATTGGAATTAGTTTTTCTTTCATAACAGAATAGAAAAACGTTTCCTGACATGTCAGTTTTGAAAATATTTTATAAGATGTTTATTTGGATTATATAAGCAAAAATAAGAAATTCCATCTGCATTGATTGGTTCGTCTTAATGATGAACCAACCAACAATATGATCACGTTTGAAACAAAAAGCTTTATAACTTTGGATTTATACAAAGCCAAAACAAACAATCTAGCACTTACTTTTATTTGACTTAGTGCAGAATTGAGAGCAATTTTTAGTTCTGTTGATTGTTTTTGATATGCAAGTTTCTCTCGTTGAGCTTGAGATAACTCGAGACTTATTTTTGTTACCTCTTTCCTACTGTTATTTACAGATTCCTCAGCTTGCTGAGCAATAACAGAATGATTCTTTTCTTTATTATTACTTTCTTGGAGAAGTCGTTTAATTTTCTCATTTAGTCCAGTTATTTCATTTTCCATGCCCTGAAAAATTATCAATATCTAAAAATAAATGTATATTAATATACATAAACCAAAAAAATAGTTTCAGATTATATTATCAACTGATTAATTATAAATGAAATTTAACTCAAAATTTGACCTTATTAAAAAGGTTATGTCTTATATCTAGAAACAAGAAACTACATATTTAGTGGTAATTATCGAATAAATTTTAAACTGCGATTACCTTTATTTGACCTTCTAGAACAGTTTGCCTCGAAATGTCATCTTGTCGACTGGTTTTCTCTTGTTCAAGTTTCATATTAACATCATTGTATTTTTTTTCCGAATAAAACAACTTGGATTGAAACTCGGCAATTTCATCTTTATAACGTGAATTTATTTTACACAAATCATCTGTAGTTTCTTGATTACGTTCGGATTCTTTTTTAAACGTGATCACTTCCTCACACTTCAGCGTCAATTGTTCTCGAACATTATTCAAATCTTTATATGCATCCGATAGCTGCTCCTGGAGTAATGTAATGGTTTCTTTACTCTTTGAATACAATTCATCAAATTCTTTCTGTTTCATTTCGGTCGTTCTTAATTCGGAAGTAAGTTGAGAAACTTGTCTTGAAAATTCATCATTTTTTCTGTTGTTAGAGTGAAGATCATTCTCCAAAGAGATTATAGTTGAGCGTAGATTATCTGCAGTGGCCATTAGTTCTTCCATTTTCCCAATTTCTTTCTGCATAGAGATTACTTTCTCTTGATTCATCATGCATTCCTTCTGTGATGATTCCAATAATTTGTCTAATTCTTCATTTCTAGATCTTAAAATGCTTAGTTCACCATCCAAGTTTTCACTATGTCCTTCTTGTTCTATATATCTCATTTTTAACATCCTATATTTTTCTTCTTCATTTGTTAATAACTTTTGTTTTTCCTCTACAGTCATTTCCATTTGTTTTTCGGCATTCTTCCTTCCTTTCATGTGCTCTTTGAGCTTTCTTGTAAGCAAGCGGACATTAGACTCGTATCGTCGTTTCTTCTCGGCAAAGTCTTCGGAATTTAATTTAAGCTTTGATTTTAAATTTGAAGATTCATCCTCAAGGGCTTTAACATTTTCTTTCAGTTTACAAATTTCATTTTTTAAATAATCATTAATTTGTGGAGCGAAAGCTTGTTCTGATTTCACATCAGAAATAGGTTTATTACTGTGTGAATCATCAGCTACATTATATTTAGTTTGGAGTTGAAACAGTTTTAATGATAAACTTGCAATTTGATCATCTTTCGATTGAAGAGCATTTGAAGCAAGACTAATTTGTCCCTGTAAATCAGACATGGTTTGATTAAATTCTGCTCCATTGGTAACAGACATGAGTGAAGACGAATTACTCCGCACAATCGTAGCTACAATTCCACCTTCGTTTTCAAGATTTGGTTCCCCAGACTCAATTTGAATTGCCGGTTGAGGATTTGTGTCTTTCTCAGGTATGAAATCTTGCATACTCTCACATTTAGCTGCCAGTAGATCTCGTTCCTCTTCAATATGCTTCAGTTTTGCTTGAACCTCAGCCATTTCTTCTTTAGTTGCTCTGTTTAGACAAACTTGGTCATCATTGATTTTCTTCAATTCAGACATTTTTTCTCTTAATGAAATTATTTCTAATTTAAATTGTGAATTAATTTGCTCTAGTTTAGCAAATTTGTTCATTTCTTTCTCTAACAAATTATTAAGATTTTTAATTTCGTCTTCTTTACTTGAAAGGTTAGATTGTATTTGTATGTGTTGCAGTTTGAAACTATTATATTCTCCAACAGTTTGCAAGAGATTTTGTTTTTCTTCAGCAATATTTTTATAGACATTTTCGAGTTCCGAATATTTTGACTTTAAACAATTAATTTGTTTGTCACTTTGATTTAATGATTTTTGTAATTCATTTATTTGTTTTTTTGAGAGACTTTCAGAAATAGTTAGGGAGATAGAAGATTTTTTTGTAGAACTTTGACATGAATTTATACTTTTATTAGTTGTACTATCTTTGCATTCAGGGGAGTTTTTCATCGTTACACTTGTTGGTGCATTTGTTTCTTGTACAGATGAATTTGAGATAGTTTCCGATAATGGTTCCTCATCTTCTAATTTGGGTAAAACATTTGTTTTTAGTTTATTTCCATCTTCATCAGTCTTATTTAAAGATTCAGGCAGAGCATTGACATGTTTTTCTCTTTCTATTTTAAAAGTTTCTAAATTATTTTTTAGAATATTTATCTTCTCAATGTAAACTTTTTCATTCAAATTAAGATTTTGGATGACTTCATTCTTAGAGCTTAAAGCATCTTCCAGATCAGACAATTTTCTAGAACTTTCATTGGCTTTTTGTTCAAGACTATTTTTCAGTGTAGTTAGAGAGTCTATTGTAATACTAAAAGTGGTAATTTGATTTTCAAACTCTTTTGCCAAACATGATACCTTTCCTTCACTCTCTGCAAGTTCTTTTGATATACTTTCGAGTTTCTTCTCCACATTTTTCTTCAATTTTTTCTCCCTCATAATACTTTCTTTCAACTCTGACAATTCATCCTTCAATGTTTTCTCTAATTTTAAAAGCTCTTCATTTTCATGCTTCAAAATTTCGAATTCTTCATTCAAGTTTTCCCATCCTTTACGCACGTCAAAATTATTTTTTTCTAAAACAGAATTTTGTTCATTAGCAATGTAAAGTTCTTCGTCTTTCTTGAGTAATATTTCTCTGTAATTCTCTAGACTTGCCTGCATGTTTTGAATCTGCTCATCACGTAAAAGTGTGGCTTCTGACAGAGATTTACTTTCTACCTCAAGCTTGCTACAGGTTTGTTTTATTGTGATGGTAGTTTCATCAGACATTTCCTTTGCCTTCTTCAAGCTATCATAACTTTCTTGTAACTTCTCAATTTCTTCGTTCAGTTGTGAAACTTCCTCATCACTAGCTGGTTTAGATTTGACAGAAACCAATTCTGAATTCAGATTAGCATTGACCAGTTTTAGTTGTTCATAAGTATTATTAAGTTCTTTCAACTCTCTTTCTTTCACTGTTAGGTCATGCTTCATCCTAAACACTTTCGAGGATAGCTTGTTCATATCTTCTTTAATTTTCACAATTCCCTCATCAACTTCTTTCTTTTCAGTTATTGCAGCAGATAAAGAACTAACAATTTTCAAATTTTCTTCTTTAATTGAACTAATTAATGTTTCTTTGTTTTTATTTTCATTTAATATTAATTCCTTCTCTTGTTGAACTTCACTTAACTTTTGTTCCAAGCTTGAAATTTGCACATCCTTTGCAGAAAGATTCTCTTGATTCATGGCAAAAGATTTTCTCAAATTTTTTAACTGGTCTTCATATTGATTAACTAAGCAGCACTTATGGCCAAAATCATCTTTCAATGAATCATATTGTCTGTTTGCATCACTTAATTGTAATCTTAGCTTCTGTAAATGTTGGTGATCATCTTCTAATTTTTTCCGCCTATCTTCCATTAGTTTTGATTCTACTCCTTGGTCATGCTCTAATTGAGCAACTGCTGCTTCTCTTTCTGCCATATCAGCTTGCAAACCTTCTAAATGTGCCAATAAAGCAGTTTTTTCTCTTACTAACCTCGCTCTCCCTTCTTCTGCCTCATTTTTTAGTTGTCTAACCTCATTTGTGAGATCATTATGCTCAGCATTAACTGTAACTAATGAAGCTCTTGTTTCAGCTAGTTCTTGTTGAAGAGATGCTCTAGATGTTTGAACAGTTTGAAGTTGGCCTTGATACCAAAGCCTTGAAGATTGAATAGACTCTAACTCTGTATTGAGTCTTTCAACAGCGGTATTACTTACAAGTTTTGCTTGTTGTTCACATTGTAATTGTTCTTGTGTTTGTTGATACCTTAACCTCAAGGATTTATTATCATCATTCACTTTAACATTTTTAGACTTTAATTCTTCCAATTCTTCTTCTAACTTTTCAATTTTGGAACTATTTTTACTGTGCTCATTTTCTAATGTACTAAGTTTTTGCTTTGTTTGTTCTAATTGGATACCGCTTTGACTAAGCTTTTTTTGAAGTTCTGAATTTTTGTTTTGCAACTCTTCACAATGTTTTACAGCAGCTATTTCACTTTCTTTAGCAAGATTGTATTCTGCTTTATTATCTTCTGCTTCCTTCTGGGCATTTCTGATTTTACCTTGAAGTTGAGATTTCTCATAAACATTATTCTCCAATTCTTGTTTCAACATTTCTAGCTGACCTTCTAGGTTTGCTCTTTGTGCTAGAACTTCAAAATACTTTTTCTGGTTTGTTTCAGTAATTCTAGTATTCATAATTTCTATTTGTTGCAGATATAACTCTTTTTCTCGAACAGCATTTTGAACTTGTATGGAAAGTTTATGTTGTTGAATTTCAAGATCTTCTTTTTGTGCCTGTAAATCTTTAATTAACCTCTCAGACTCGGCACTTGAAAGTGGTTTTGGTGCTTGCCTCCTACTAACTACTTGGTTCATTAACCTGGCAATGTCTTCTGGCCTTGCACCAGCATCTGACACAAGTCTTTTTATCTTAATATACTCATCACCATAACCGCTTAAATCAGATACTGTGGAAATGTTTGAGGAGGTATCAGAAAATGTAGTTGTAGTCTCTGCTATTCCATAACTTGACAGATCGGAAGGTGTGGAAACTAATCTAGAATTACTTTTCAATATCTTATCAGGAGAATTGCATGTTTTGTTTGTACTATGAATAGCAGATTTATTGTCATTCAAGCTAAGTATTGAAGAATTTAGTGTAGGCAACACTAACGCTGAAGAAGCAAGACTAGTTGAAACAACTTCCCCATTACCATCTTGTTTTTCACTGTTACTGGATTTGGAACTTTTTGAAAAACTAGAAGAAGTACTTTTCCTTTTAGAACTATTTCTATGTTTGTGCTTATGACTAGGTAACTTAGATTTTTCAACAGAAGTTGTACATTGATTATCACTTTCACTAATATAAGACTTTCTTTCTGCTGTTGTGGTAATTGATGTGGCAGGATACTGAAGAACCTCTTTCCATACTTCCAAAGGACCTTTTTCAGTAAAACCGACCGGTACAGTTATTATGCGCTTGTTAGTCCTAGTCATTGAGCAATCAGAGGTGAAAAGACTATTTGTGCTAGTTGGAAGTGTATCGAGACTACTTAGAATTCTTGAGACATGCCTTGTTGTTACTAAATTTGGCTGAAAAATAAGAATTTAATATATTTTTTTTATTTTAAAGTAAATTTAAAATTTACCTCAAGCTGAAAATTTTTTCTTTTAAATTTGACATATTCGTACAGGTAGTAAAATAAATTTCTGTTTATTAAATAGAATAAATTTTACAATAAAAAACATTAAATATAAATAAAATTACATATTTCTTAAAACTAACATTTCATATTTGGGAAACCTATTTAATTACAATAGCTTTGAATTCTTTCATTATATTCATATTTCAAGACTTCAGGACTACTTTGATCTGCATAATGTGAGAGTATTGAAAACTTTTGTCCATTGTCCATGACAAGAAGCTTTATTACATACCAATACATTGCTTGATATACAAAAATACATTGCTCATGACAATAAGCTTTATTACATACCAATACATTGCTTGAGCCTACAGGTGGGATCGGAGGCTTCAAGTGACTTGTTCCCTTATGAACAAGAATGTGTTCATGTTTAGACATGCTTGAATTTGATGAATTCTGTTCCATTTTATGAATTGTTTCATAAACAATTTTTTCTGGAACAATTGCAATAGAAGGGCCTGTAAGAAAATAAGAAAGTTATTTTATGACTGACACTGTAAACAATTTATAAAATATTCATATAAAACCAGTAAATTTAAGTAGATTTACATGCAATTAAATAATTTTAATATTTACCCAGGATAGATTCCGGTAGTGGCAATGCAGACGATGCTTCTCCTATTGCTTTCAATGTGTCGCATCGTGCACATTGTAAGGAGAAATTCTCATTGTCACAGCATTCAATCTAAAGCATTGATTAACATTTATTTTTATATATTTACAGTACATATGAATGTATGGTAATTATAAATAAAATATTATTAGAAACTGTCATAAGTAATTACTATTTGTAAAGTTAATGTAAATGAAAAATACTCATAACATATATGAATGTATATATATAAATGTTATAAACTTAAGAACTAAACATAAATCATTGCTACACATTGCTAAATCAAAAAACTTTTTGAATAAACTCGCCTCAAGTTTTGCAGAGTCTAACCACCGGCAATTAGCGGGTCTGGGCCGAGGAGGAGTTTCACTGAAACGTCTGTGTGCAGCTCCTGCAAATTGGTGAACTCCAGCTAATTCGCCACTCAAACTGTCCTTCTGATAGGCAGTGGGGACTGGGGTGATGTTTGAATCACTTGCTGTGGAAAAATTTCATGAACCTAAGAAATTTAGACATACTCTTAGATCAAAGTACTTCAGGGGGGGGGGGGGTTGGGTAGAGTTTCAGCTTAAATTAGTCAATTGACAAAATCTTCCTAATTTTAGAAAGGTTTTTACTCAATTTGAATAGATATTATCAGATTATTTTTCATAAATTTCTATAAAAGCACACTCATTCGATCCGTTTTCCAATAAAAATATATCAGATTTTTCTATTTTTATTGATAAAAACATCTGTTAAGTTAAGGAGATTTTTTCAATTGACTAACATATACTGAAGATCGGTACCTCAGCTACTTCCATTTAGATACAAAAATAAAAAATCAATATTTAACTTTTAGATCTCTCTTGTCTTTCAAGTAAAAAAAATACTTCAATCTTTAAAATAACACGCTAAAGTAAATGTTACATAATATAAGCTATGTTTATACTTTATATATTTAAAAAATTTCAAAATTTGTTTAATGGACAAAATGCAATGCTATAGCGTCGATGGGGGTGGAACTCCGCACCGGACTTTCCGGGGTCAATATCCGCGGGCGCCTTTGAAAAATTGTCACGCCCAAAATAATTGTTCAAATTAAAATTTGAAAAAAGGGTTTTAATCTACAAGCGATTGCCCATCTTTCATTATGTTTTCATTTAATTATTCAAATGTTTACTATTTTTTTATTTGTATTATATGTTTTTTCATTTTTTTCAGTGAGGTGAAAGTTGCGGGATAGTGAACAAGCAATTCCCGCAAAGTCATACCTACAGGCT